>OMNW01008003.1:0-18375 GCA_900303245.1 Selene dorsalis
CTGAGTGTGATCAGCCGACTCACTCAGCTGTGGGTTGGCTCATGTGTTGCACTGCAGAGACACATCCACCTCAGATATATCACAGAGACAGTTCAGGACTTTAACTCTACAGATTTAGAGAAATAAGTGCCTTTGGGAGGAAAAGAAGAAGTAAGAGCTACCTGGGATATTATTTATTGGACTGGATTACCTCACTTCCCCTACAACTACAAAGCTGGAAAGCTGACAGAAGGATGGCTGTGATCTTATCGGTGATTGGACTCTGCCTGCTGCTGCTGAAGGGCTCCCTGTGCAGCGTTGAACAGACTGAAGTAGGCTGCATGAGGTGGGCCGTCAATGGAGATGAAATTTGCTGTGAAGCCTGTCATCCAGGTGAGTGATAGTGGAGAGAAGGAGCAGAACTGAGAACTTCTCAGTTTCAAAATGGCATTATGGTATAAAACACAGCTGGATACTTACATTTACCCCTGAAGAAAGTGTTGTTGTTTTTTTTACTACACTGTTATATGAACATGTGATGAAGTTTATTCTTTTACCCGTGGACCTAAGTGGTTAAAATGATTCCATGTAACATCAGATAAAAGCAAAAGGTCAACAGGTTGTGTGTCTTTTTGTCTGCAGATGTAAAAGGAAACCGTATCCCACTTCCATTGTAGTAGTTGTTACTTGCAACCCAGTATGGTTTCGGTGGTTTTTCAGCTAATACCACAACAGAGAGAAAAGATGAGGATGATGCAGCTGATAATTCAGATCATCTGGAGCTGTGGTGTCATTAACAGTTCCACACAGTTTAATAATTAAGCTCTGCATGTGCTGCCCCGTGGTGATGTGTATGTATGGAGATCAGCTGTGTGGATCTCACTGAAACATGCCTGCTAATGTGACCTCATGTGTTTGCAGGGAATCGCCTGGTCGAACGGTGTGGTTCAAACCCGAAGGACCTTTGCAAGCCTTGCGAACCTGACACGTTTACACTGAATCCTTTACACTATGCGTGTCAAAGTTGCACACAGTGCGTAGGTACGTCAGTGACCACATCTCCTCAGCTGTGCACAATCTGAGACCCCATTATTACAGAAATCTGAGAAGTTTTAGAAGATTTTAATCCTCTCCTTTCATCTCTTTACATATTTTCAGGTGCTCAATTTCTTGAGAAACGGTGCACTGCAGCAACAGACACACAGTGTGGCTGTAAAGAAGGACTCACCTGTGGAAACAGCAAGTGCACCTTCTGCGTTAAGAAGTGTGGCAAAGGCGAAGAACCCACGAAAGACCGTGAGTAAAAACTAAACACAGGAGCAGCACACAACACTGTGCGATGGCTTTCAGACAACTCAGTGCTTTGTCTCATCCGTGCAGGTTCCTGCAGACCATGTCCAGAGGGAACCTTCAATGATCGGACTCACCAGATGTGTAAACCCAGGAAAACCAAGTGAGTTACACCATGCTTCTCTTTGGCTGTAGCTGTTCTAGAAATGAAAACCCCCTAAAAAACTCTCTAACATTTTTATTTTTTATTTTTTGTTTTGTCTTTAGGTGTCCCAACGCAGATCAGTATATCATCAACAAAGGCGATGCAGTCAGTGACCTTGTGTGCGGTAACGTTTCAGTAGAGTCAACTGGAAACCCCAACCCACCTGGTAAGACACAGGTTCTGATCTTGTTGTGCTGTTGTCTTCATCTTTATCCTCTTTTTTTTAAAGCTAAGTACAATCTCTTGTTGTTTCCCGGTAGCTTCCACAGAGCAATCATGGCCTCTGGTCATTGCTGTGGTCACCAGTTTAGCTCTGACCTGCGTTTGCATCTTCGTCATCGCCACCGCAGCCGTGAAAATACTCAAGAAGAGAAAAGAGAAAACAAAGGGAGAAGTGACCATCACAAAAGAGCCCATAATCAGACGTCCCACAGGTATTTGTTGTTGTAGTAGTTCATGACTCATTTTGACCACTTTGCCTGAAAGACACTGATGTTTCTCAGACCAATCTGACTTTGTCCTCTTGGTCTTTCTGTAGATGAACCCATGACTTTAAGAGCAATCGAGTGCAGTTTCCATGAGGCTCAGCAAGAACAAGGCAGCAGCTCAGAGTCACTGAACTCCAAAGACTCCGCAGAGCCACTCATCGTGTGAGCCGACCACGAACCAGGGACCAGGGACCAGAGACCGGGAAAGACGATGAATTGAAGTTGAAGATTAAGAAGGGATTTTTATCTGTAATGCTGAGCCACAATTTTGAAAGCTACCTTTGCTCTGGAGACACAAAGACGACACCACACCCAGCTGTTTTTCCATCCCTGTTTCCATTACCTAAATAACCTGTGCTGCTGCTGTGAATGAACGTCAAGGTCAGGTCAGAGGTAAAATATTGCTCCAGGATATAGTTTTAAGTGCAGCACAGTTCACACAGGAGGAAGGGGAATTCTGCGAGGGGAAAACAACAAGGTGGACTGTCGAACAGACCATCAGATCATCAGCATGTAAATTATAGCAGACAGAGAGGCGTTCTTTATTTTCCTCTTTCAGTTCGGCTTAAAACTTAAAATAACCACAGACAGTTTTAAAGGATTACATTTGAAAGGAAAAAACAACAAGATATCTCACATTAAACATAAATAACCAGAGGAAGTTGGACCTGAGCCCAGCGGACTTAAGAGGCCGGTGTAGGGTTTAAATGAGTGAGTGAGTTGTTGCTACTGTGATATCTGCACGTCTCAGCGGTGAAGCTGCTGAGCGTTGCTCTGTGTGAATGCACTGTATAATGAAGGTGGGTGTTCAGCGTTTGACTACAGACATGTTTTAATGCTGAGCCCACACGTTCTACCCAAAATAGATGTTTTGTTCTGCTCAGGTTCCACCTTACTTCTACCTGCTGACTTTCTCTACATGTACAACCCTGATATGTTGTAGCAGCCAATACAAGCAGTAGTTAGTTGGTTTTTTTATTAATTGATCATTTTTACATGTTGAAATATGTTTTTTTAAATTTTTTGTACTTTTTGTTTGTCTTTGGTTTACTATTATTATTGTTAATTTAAGTTTTCTATGGTGAATACTACTGAGTGTGACACATTTGTATGAAGGATAACAATAGTTTAGTTGTGCGTATTATTGTAAACAAGGCTGTTACATAGAAAAGCAGCGTGGTATATCCCGCCTGTCCCACTCCACTGCAGAGGGAACTATATGGACTTTCCTGCTATTGCTTCATTTGGTCTCGAAAAGTCCAGCGAAGGGGAGTTCCCTGTTTGTTAATAGGTAATCCTGCGACACATTTAGATTAGGAACCAGTCTACACAACTGACAACGGATATCTACAGTACCCAGGACTGGTTTTGTTTTTTTTCCCAGTGAGATAAAGAAGTTAAGCAGCACTTATTTAACAAGCCGGGACATGACTTATTGTCACGTGCCATATGTTTATCTCAACTGATTGATTCGTCACTCGCTGCACCTTCATGTTTGACATTCCTCAGTGTGTAGGTCACGTGGGAAATCCTTGGGACGCGTATGACACACTTGGCAAACATTCAGGACACATAATAAAGCAGAAATGCGGCTCGAGGGTCATGTGGAAACCCCCCCACGTCCCCTGCACCTCCCTAGTCATTTCTGTACTGCCCTTTACTTTTGCTTAGCTCAGTGGAGTGGGCAGTGAGACGAGTCCAAGTTTGAAGGTTGTTGCTTTTTTTTTTCTTCTCTCTTAACGTCAGAAGTCGTTTTTCTGAACTTGTAGCAGGCGTGTGTTTTTTTCTCAACTGGAAAATTTTAGAAAGAAACTGTGGGCTTAGCGTGACATTGTGAGCCCACACCTATAGTAATGTATCAGTGACTATGCACAGTATGAGTCACCACTCTAAGACCACAAGTCCACAGGTGCTGCGTTGAGAAGAGTTACTACACAAGTTACCTATACAGTCAGATGTTCAGAGCTGTAGCACTTTATTCACCTGGAACTGTTTCCTGATTGATGTGTTTTTATATTTGTGTTTAATTTGAATTTATCTTATTTGTCTTATGTTTATTTTTTTGAATTTCTGTGATAATATGCCTCTTTAAAGCCACCCAATCATGATATTGTATTTTCATAACATTCAGGCACCCAATAAAAATATTTTTTTTAATTTGTTGCAGCTTCATATGTAGTGGCATAGGTCTTTAGTAAAAAAAAAAAAAAGAAAAACAAGCAGGTTTTAAATGTGGGAGTAACATGCACATAGAAAACAAAACAAAGGAGAGAGTACACAACGGTTACATGAATGTAAAAATGAAATTCTTGTTCTTAGAGCAGGTTTCCTGTGTGACGAATAATCGGCTCTGGAGTGACGAAAACTCACAAAGGAAAATATACAGAAACAGAAGGTGGTTCTTGTTCCAAATAATCAAAGATTTAAGGTCCACTTGAATTGTTTTTGGTTTGATCTTTAAAATAGATAAAAAGGTTCGAAACCATCCATGCGCATGGATTGGACACATCTGCAATTAAATATAAAATAATAACAGTTGTGTGTGTATTTTTCAGTTATGTCATAACTGTTTAAATAAGGATTGCAGAAGTTCATTTGATTGTCGTTGTGCTTCTGTAAACTCTGGACAAATCCAACTCTGATGCCAAAAACCAAGCCACTTAGCCTCTTGTGTTACAGCAGTAACTTATTTTCTCTTGATGAAATCGACTGTTGGCTTTTGTCTGAGCTGTGGGTCCTGAACAACACACAGCTCAGGGCGTCAACCGAAACCTGCAGTAATTTATAAAGGCTAAAGTGATACTTAGGAAGTAACAAATTATTTGAGCATGGTCAGTTCCTCTCAGTATATTTGCTGTGGAAATAAATCTTCAACGTCATAATAATAATAACAAAAAAAAAAACAAACACACAAAACTCTACAGAAGCTCCTGCAGGTCTTTTCAACAACACACAACATTGTGGATACTGACGCTGTAGTGATGAGCTAAATGAGGACAAATAAAAGTTACAAATACAATAATAATGTATACTGTTTAAATTAAAACACTCAACACTGAAGAATCCAAACAATAACTCAATAAATCCTAGATTTCCCTTTGAAAGTGATAAAAAGCACGAGTTCAAAGTGTTTGTCATTATTAACGTCATCAAGAAATATTCTAAAACGTCACTTCTCTCGACTCTTTTCTCTTTGTTCCACTGGTCTAAAGTGCTAATGGGGGCGGCTGGTAGAACTTGTAGTTATAAGTAATGAGAACTCTTGTCGATGACCTGATATTTAGTGTTATAAGATATAAAACTGCACTCCAACTGGACATTATTATTGCTGCTTGCAGTTCTCCTTCTTCTCTTTTGGTTTCGGGCGTCCTGATTTTTCTGCTTGCCGCTTCGTTGGCGGGATGAAAGTTGGCTCTTCCAGGAAGTCGTGCATGCCAGAGTGCGGCATGGGAGGCGACTGACAGGCTTGACCTGTAACGGAAGGAAAAGAATGTGAACATCCAGCCATTGTTTCCACAGTTTTACTCTGAGTGTCACTGCTGGTGCTGCCAGTACCCGTTTGTCCCACTCGGAGGCTGTTTGTGTCTTGCCTCCGGGCCTGGAAGGTTGGATCCAGCTCCTCTGCGATGTTTCTGATCTGCTGGGCTTGTCTGCAAGTGCAGCAGATGTGTATCACTGTACAGTATAATGCATATAATCAGGATTATTTATGGGAATTCAGGTAGAGACAATTACGGCAAAGTGTAGGTGGGGCTGGGCGGCTGGTTCTCTGGGGAGCAGTCCTCAGTGGGGGAGGGAAGACCCTCTGAGTCAAGTCTCTCTCTCTGGACCTGAGGGAGTGAGTACACAAGGGAGTCATTTCATTGGTTTCTTTTTTTTTTTTTTTAAATGCATGATTGCTAACAAAAGATTAGAAAAAATCAAGTGTCAGTCTGTCACATTCACTGACCTGTCTCTCTCTTGCAGCTCGTCTGTCATGGTGACTGATCATCGCTCTGTGCTCGCGCCACGACGCCGGCCCCTCCAGCTCGCGGGATCTTCGCTTCGATTTAATTTCCTGCTTCTGCATAAAACGCGCGATTTCCTTTGCACAAGGACAGTGTTGTTTCAGAGATGTATGTTACACAGGACGATACAGAGGTTACTGACAACATGACAGCTCATGGTCCTACCTCATCCTGCGCCACCTGTGCTGCTCTGAAGTCTCCCTCTGGGTAAGAGCTACATGGAGAGGGCTGGGAGTTCTGTGAGAACAAGATAGTGAGTTTCTACTCCTCCGTCCTTCCCCTCATAAATCATGGCGTTATCTTGATAACCTCTTGGATCACTTACCCTCCTCAACAGCTTCTGCTCTTCCTCCTGCAGCTTGCGGGCTAGCTCTTCATCTTGAAGGACCTGATTCAACTCCCCGAGGTCTAGACCCGCCTCAGCCGGTTCCAGCTGGAGCGACATGCCTAAGGGTGGAAAGTCATGATGTCAGAAATCACCTAACAGGTACTAAAGCGATTATGACGTAAAGAGAATATTGGTGATAAGGCTGCATATCAGAGGATCAGCGATGAATCATTCAACTACAGTGAAAGAGAAACACACTAAGATTGAAATCTGACTCACACTGATCAAAAGAATGCAGCACGTACAGGCCTGTTCCTAGATCCCATGCTATTTGAATTTGTCACAACAGCAACACTCAGATTGGCAATGAAGACACACACAGAAGATCATTTCAGGACTACTGAAACTAAAAGTTACAAAAAAGGAAACCCAGGACCCCAAATCACCACCACAGCCCACTTTTGTCCAGATTAGATGATGATGATTGAAGGGAAAATGAGAGGAACAGATGAAGACACACAGGCTGGAGATGGCTGCAGTTCTGTGTTACCTGCTGCCATGTGCCTTGACCTATCCCTGGTCCAGGCCCTGCTGCTTCTGAGGCTTTGGCTACGCTGTGGGGCTCTTCGTGGGGGCCACTCTACCCTCCTCTCCACCTCCTGCTCTTCCTCTGAGCTTAACCTCTGTTCTACGCTGCGGCCATGTGTGCGTTGGCCTGTTGTCCTGTCCACCCTGTGATCACATGCATTCCTCTCCCTCTCGTCATCATTAGCGCATCTCTGCTCTCTGCGTCTTCTGCTGCCTCCCTTTTCTCTGTTAGCGAGATATGAGTCTCTACTACTAATCTCATAAACCTCTCTGGCATGCTCCACATTATCACGGTGCCTGTCTCGGTCTTTCCTGTGATCTCTCCCACTGTTCTCTCGGTATGACGGTTTCCTCCTCTCCCTGATATCTCCATGGAAACTGTGCCTGCTGGTAGCAGCTCTCTGGAAGGCTCTCTGATGTGGTTGGGAGTCGCCGTAGGAGACCTCGCTCCCATGAAGCACCTGGCTGTCTCTGCTTTGAGGTCTTATTTGCAGCGGCGCCCCGTTGCCACCGAACCTCACCGGCACCCCCCTCTCTCTGAGGACCTGGCCCAGCATCTCCCACACATGGCTGCTTTCATGTTGCTCCCTGTTGGATCCCCTGCCATCGTCCTGAAAGTGGACACGTTTGTCAGGGTTCTCCTTACAGCTCCAGGTCCTCACCAGGTCTCTGTTGCCGTGCCGACTCCTGTCATGCAGCCTGACAGACTGACTGCGACGACTCCGCCTGTCTCGTACCTCCGCTGACCCAGAGCCTCTACCCTCATCTCTGCTCCTGCGCCCACCGTCATACTCCTCTCTGTGGGTCCTTCCTTCATCATGATTCCTAGGCCTCCTCTCCTCTCTGCCACCATTATCATAATAGTCACCATCCGACTCTCCTCTCTCCTCCTCCTCCCAGCTTCTGAGCTCATCTGTGAAGTTCCTCCGTGAGCCTAGACTTGTGTAGTTTCTCTCCTGAGGGTGATAAAAAGAGGCCCGTCGCTGAGGAGGTGCTGTGTTGCGTCTTTCATACATTCTCTGGGACAAGACAGAGAGTATCTCAGAGAGCTCTGCGTCTGAGTCCTCTGAATCCTCACTCAAGGGCTCTCTCAATTCACTCCTAATTTGCCTAATAGAACCCGCGTGTCCTTGGTTTGACCATGAAGTTGTGTTTTCCTGAGCTGCCGGTCCCCTGAGGGAGTCAGCCCAAGGCCCAGCAGAGTGTGAATGGTCGTGAGAGGTAGAATATTGCCACCTGGTGGTGGTGGGAGGCGAGTGCCGCTCCTCTCCTCGTTGATGTGTGTGCTGCTGTGTGGATGCCAGTGCTGTATCACTGCTGTTGCCTTTTAGTGATGACAAACATGCAAACACAGACGCAGGGAGGGAGGGTAAGGCTGTTAGCAAGTGCTGTTAATGATGAGGTAACATTAGCATTAAAAACAACTGCATGCCACTAAAGTCTTTGTTTCATAATTCATATAAATGTGTTGAGACACCTCCCAGGCATTTCAATAAATGAATACATATGAAGACGATAGAAAAGACAACATGTTACGTGCATGCAAACAATATGGAGCACAATATTTCATGGAGGGATGATGATGTAGTGTAAAAGCTACTGTATGTGGAGCATGCTTTGTTCATGCTGTAATGTCTACAGAGAATGACTTACATATAACAACAGTGAGCAGTAGCAGAGGAGCAAGACGTGGTTAGACAGAAGCTAAGATGGGTCTGGGTCCTGTCCTAATTTAAATGTAACAAATGATTCTGCAAATATCTGCACATATATATTTGGTATTCTTGAGAAATTTGTATAGTCTTGGGATTTTTTGCAGTATAGAGGGAATAAAACACCTCAACTCCGTACCTTCACCATGGCCCCCCGGCCCTCTGCTCCTCCTCCTGATGCTCTGCTCCTCCTCTTCCTGCATTCGTTTCGCTATTTCCTGTGGAGACAAGGCGGTGCTGATTACTCACTTGACTTAGAAACAATAATGAGTAACTGAAGAGGAATTTACGGTATTTTGAGATTACAGAGGGATGGAAGGGTTCGGCTAAATAAGCAAACAAAACAAAGACAAGTCAGGTTCTTTTTGCACTTTAAGCAAAGTTCACAACTTTTTGTTAAGTTACTATTTTTGTTACTGTGTCATTATGCCATTTAAAATATCACAGAAGCTGCTCGGGCTACAACTATTGTGTAAAGAAAAGTTAAACTAATTTATCAAACATGTTGTGTGCTGTGCTGCTTCCAACCAGCAGGTGGCAGCATAACATATTGTGGGAAAAAAAACAAGGAGGCAACTTAAAATGAGTCTGTGACTAAAATGAAACAAGGAATGTATTTTTTTTTTTGTTAAATTTGATTCACTGCTGAAATCTTAATCCATCACGAGGACAGTATCATTTTTTGTTTGTAGAAAACACTGCTTGGATACATTGTTTTTCTTCTGTTGATGTTTCATCTGCGACTTTGCCTTAAACGTACTTGTGTATCTTTGATTTCATCTGCACATCACTGGAGTTCAAGTAAAAACACAAAAGTAATATGACCCAAACTCTCAGCCCAGTTTGAACTCATCACATCTAATTACAGTCTGAGCTACATCTGGCACGTCTACACCGACTGCTAAGCCGTGCTGGGTGATACTCTCCGAGATCTTATTAGTGGCTCTCCAACACAAAGCTAGGTGACCAAACCAAAGTATTTCAGACAGCGACAGTGGCAGACTCAGTGGAAACTACAAGACCACATGAGAGAAGCAAAGTTTTCATCTCCTCGGCCTGACCTCTGGAGCTGAAAATGCCAACAGAAGCAGGTCAACAGTACTGTGTCACTTTATAAGTAACACCTTGTCACTGGGGAATGCCTGCTCTTACCAGCCCTGCTATACTTGTCTGGTCTCTGAAGCCAAGCCCCCGCACTCCCCCCCCACACACACGCACCCACGTCTCTGTGCCGCTTTTCTAGGAAAGGCCAAGTCTAATAATGTTCCCCTACAAATCAGCAAATTCTCACATTGAATTCTATGAAATACCTCTCTGTAGGCTGCGTTCGCAACATAAATCATCACTAAGAGCCAACGCAGCTCCTTTTGCTTTGCAATCAGGGCGTTTGTGTCAGCCGCTTTGCCAGCATCAGCAGATAATTAGCAGCTTGCCATGGCAGGTTAGGCGAGGAGTGCCACAGGGATCTGGCCTTTAAAACTGCACAAGCTGGCACCTTCTGTTCCTTAATTAAAGAGACAATCTGCAGGGAGGCAAATATTGAATCAACACCTCTGATCAGCCAGTCACTGAGGAAGTTAGGCTAATGGGAGTGTTAATAGTTCATCACTTGATCCAAACATCAACACTCGTAAAAAAGAAATGGTTTTAACTCCCACACAGAAACAGACGTATTCACGTAGCATTACCTGGTATGACTTTTAACCCTGCAGGTAAATGAGGCTTCACGGTTTAACTGAGTGCACTGTTTGAACTCAGCCCCTTAAATAATAATGAATAAACCCCACAGCCTCTCTGACCTCACACCATCCAAACAAGGAGCTTTTATGAGCCTGTTCAAGGCCGCCTCCTCTAAAAAGGAAACTGCAGGGTAAAGGAAAATATTATGCTGGAGCAGCCTTGTGACGCTCAGCACCAGTTGGTGGTGGAGTTACACAGCTCAATGCTTCATTTCCATTGGTGGACACTGACAGTCATATGATTTTTTTTTGTCCAGAAACTGGTGTCAAGAAAGGTGTGTGTGTGTGCTGTAAGTGTGATGTGATAAAACAAACTCTGAATGTGTGAAAATAGGAACGAGATGAGACACGACTGATGGGAAGCATGTGGCTGCCTTACAAGATGAATGGTTGTTTTGTGTTTACAACATCAAATTGCTTCAAACTGCTCTGTTTAGATCAGCTTCTTGACCTCTATAATTTTTTCCAAAAGATATTCCCTAATTTAGTGTTTTGATTATGAGGATGGAGGGCACAGTCCAACACATACTGGTCTGGTCCAAGAAGTTCCCATGAGTGTCCAATTAGGTTTAGATCTGGTGACAACGTAGTACAAAGTACAGCTAAGGTTGATGAAATGTCAGTTGTTTTAAAAGCTATTCGGTCATCAACCATGAAACACGTTACATTTTCACATGGTGATGGAGAGTGCAGGAATCATGTTTCATGACAATCAATCAAAAATTATTATTATTAAGACATTTCACTCAAAACCACAAATGAAGTTGAAGTTAATGAAGTTAAAAGTCCTCAGGGAACCATCAATGTCTGCACGAAATTACATGACCATCCATCACTCTAGATGCTGAGATAGAGTATTTCAGTCTGGATAAAGTGGTGGACCATCCCTACAGCTGCACTGCTAACATGGCTAAAAATATTTAAGATATCACTGTGAAACAGTGTCATGAATTTTCCTTAAACCAAATTTTCAGTGTCATTAGGATTTATCAGCCCTCTTAATTAAGCACCGCCCTGATATAATGTATTAGTTAACATGTCTCTTCTTGAAACTGCACACACGTCGATAGTGCAAATCCAGTGTACACACATGAGCGCACTTTGTATGAGTAAGGTTGATGGTCCATGTCTGGAATCAACCGCCATGGAAATAGCTTGAGCCGTCATCCAGATGGCAAGCTGACAGGCTGTGTGTCTCTGCTGAACAGCTCATACAGTCCTCTTACTGCACAGCGGGCACATCAGAGGCTCGGAGCAGCAGTTTGCTGCTATTCATTACGGACTCAAGTCAAGTCCTGAGAGAAAGCAAAGTGAACCATATGATACTCCCTCACCTGCTGGTAACAGGCACATAATGAAATGATATACAAGCGTGTCCCGAGTGCCACATGAGCCGCTGTGATTAATGAGCTTTCACTTCGTTTAAGGGTAATTCTGGTGCCAGGCTTTCATGCGAACACGAGGCTGTAGTTAAAGAGAAAAAAAAATCATTACTGTACCTTCACTAGCAGATATTTTTTGCTTTGTACACCATGTGACACACTGAGTAGATGCTTCAGCATTTACTGAGTTAAAATAACCCATTACACATTTCTGTTATATGAATTAACACAGCTACTCTGTCTGTGAAAGAAACAACCGTCCTTGACCGTCAGCTGTAATGCCCACAGTGAGGATTTGATACTTTAAAGATGTACCTGGTGTGGGGTATTACTCAACAGCGGTGGTTTTTTCCAGGTTTCTTTTTTATTACAGCCTCCTGCTAGTGTTGAACTTGTTCACACAGTGCCTCACTTTGCTCCGGTTACTGACAGCAACTCGACACCCACGGGAAAGGATTTGTTCCTCTTTCAGGAGCAAATCCCTCAAAATATTGCGCTTTACAAACTTCGCTGCCGCGTCTGAGTTTTCTTATTAGACAGAATTCAGTTTCGAACCAAGCTAAACACATTAAGAGTTTTAAATTTAGACATGACACCACAAGGCAGGAATACTGATTTTCAACCTGGTTTCCCTGTATCAGTCATCCGTGGTGACACATGTTTTTGTTCTCTATATTACTACAGCCACCAGGATAAAACCACAAAGAGATATGAAACCAGATTTATTGTCTTCTCTGTGTGTGTGTGTGTGTGTGCGTGCGTGTGTGTTTATTGAGCACTGAGTAATGTTTTAAGCGTTACACACTGTAACTCTATGTGCCGCTAAGTAAGTAAGAGTAAGCACATGGGGGATGTTAGCTGAGTCACGAGCTCCTTTTCATTCACACAATGTAAAAAAGGCCACAACGCATATTGAGTCTGAAGTATCTGTGCACAGGCTGATTTGTAAACTGTGTAGTGACATATGCCTTGTGGGCAAAGATAAATGATAAAAAAATGAATCATTTTATACAAACACCTTCTTGCATTGAAGACTCCCTTTTTGTCTGGCATGACATAGTGTGCTTATTTTCAGTGGAAACCTGATGACGAGAGAGATAATGGTTTTTTTACGCAGACACTGATGTGTGTACATTTCCGATTTTAAAAGATTTCTCTCACTGAGGTGGGCGGGAGGTAGATAATAGATGAGTAGGTGCAGATTCATGTGACGTGAAGTTGACAATGGCATTAAAATGACTGGTTCATGTGTTCACTGTTGGAGAGCTGCAGAGAGTTGCTCTGACAAAGTAGTATAGTAAAATCTTTAAATGAGGCACATGACCATAATTGACAGTTTAATTCTCTGTTAAAGACATTTCTCTTTCATGCACTGATCAGAGGAACATAAACTAAATGTAAATTTAATAAGCTCCATGAGCATTGGTGTCCTCATACTGTCTGGATTTCAGCTCACCTCATCATCCTGCTCCCTCCTCTGGGCCTCCTCTGCACGCCGCTGGATCTCCTCCTGAATGATGCGGGCGTACTCAAAGTCTTGCTCCTCCCTGAGGAAGAAGAGGGACTTTTAGACTTTTAGGGATCTCACAGCAGATTCATGCCAATAAACAACATCAGTAACATGAATAAACACTATGAATCTAAATTAAATTTCAGAGGTGACTAAAACCCAGTAAATATGCGTCATCAGTGGGTGTTTATTGGAATCAGTGAGCTTATGCAGTGACGTTAAGTCTCACAGCATTATGAGCTGTGTTACAGTAAGTGTGGGGGAGCAGGGGTCACCTACAGTTGTCTGGAAGTCTGCCTCAAGATGGCGCTCTGCACGGCCTGCTGCTCCTCCTCCTCATCCTGCAGCTTCTTGGCTACACGGATGTCGTTCTGCACCAGCTGGTTCTTCTGGATGTTGGTGGTATAGTACTGCTCGACTGCAAGGGAAAGGCAGAGGGGAGAGAGAATGCCAAGATCAGATGCTTGGCCATGATGGACCATGTGTGCACCAGATTTATGTGATTAATAATAACTATATAACTCGCAGTCTAAAATCTGTTTTCTTCTGAGTATTCATCTTTGCGGTGTTTATTTTAAACGCACTCTGTGACATGTCAGTCCGCTCCTAAAAACAGCCAGCAAATTATATGTCACTTTGTTTGTTAAGACATACCACAACTATGACTGTTGCAGCCAATGGCTAAATAAAAACATGTTCGGCATCACTACTGCAGGTTTCCCAGGGTGCCTCGGTGAGCCATGAAATAAACACAGCATTTTACATAAGTATGCTTTAATTTATACTTTATACTACAAATCTGTAATTTGTAGTATAATACTTAGCTTTGTTCTCAAACAAAACACCTCATGATGAAGCCGCACAACACAGAAGGTGGTGATTCAGTGAGACTGAGGCAGACCACATAACACAAGTACTACTTGTCTGTCGTGTGTGAAATGGTGGTGTCAACACACTGTACTTACTCTCCTGCTCCTGCAGGTTGTGTGCCAACGCTCCATCCTCCAGCACAGCAAAACACTGGCACACTGCAACACGAGGATATGAGCACTTCAGTATCACACCAAAGGTTTCCAAGTGTTCACAAATGAATGGGGAGGGGGGTGTAGAAATATTTAATAAGTAAAACCAAAACTGAAAAATGACACAAATTTTCAGTTTTCAATTTCACTTTCTTTCTGGATGGCTTGAGAAAAGACAATATTGTTGTGTCTGGAGGGAAACAACACAATATGAGTGTGGTGTGTTTATACGACACAGACAAATACAGAGGAGGAGCGCCCTTTAAAACTTTATATATATATATAAAAAAGCAGCAACCATCCACCACTCTGGCATGAATTAACTCTTCATTTAGAAAAAAGCTCTCAAAGAAAAAAAGACTCATAAAATCCTGATCATAACAGGCTTCTAGTGCTGCACAACAACACACAAGTGGCTACAATTATCGCTGTCCTCCCAGAGCTACTGAGTTCAGTAGCTGCAACAGATCCACCACATCCTAACAAAGGCAATAACTGAACTTGAGTGTGTGTGCACATGTTTGCAGAATTTATGCATAAGTGTCTTGAAAGGATGAAGTAGATGCACTTGTTTTCCTCGTCTAACTCACTATGACTAACAAATGAAGATGCAAACTCTAGGAACTACCACCTGCAACCATTTGTGGTGGAAAGCCAGTGCAGATGGCACAAATGTATGTGGAGTGAAATCAACAAGGCTGCTGTAAATCCACAGGCTTTAACAAAGAGCTCTCCATACAGCAGCTCTGTCTGGTCGTCCATATCAAGTCATTCTGTTCTCCCTATCCCATGATCCCACAGTCTGGCCACCTGCTGCTAGACACGGTAATAAAACATATCGGTTTCATGTCATGAACGCTCTCCGAGTCTCTTTTTTTTTTTTTTGTCAGGAAGCTGACAAAGGCAGAAACAAAAGGAACAGTTATGCAATTCACACAGACACAAGATATAATCAGCAAGAGAGATAGTTGACTGGTCCATTACGACTAATTAATGCTGTTTAAAACCTCTGTCGTATGATGGTGCATAGATTTGCATTACTCCATGATCTATACAGTTGTTGAAATAGCGTCCGCATTTGTGGTCTGTTGCTCTCATCCATAAACAAAGTCTTGCGTGTTTCAGTGGGCTTTAATGAGCCACTACAGTCTGTATGTGCTGCGGCCTACGTGTGTCAAACAAACTCAGAAGTTAGTAGAGAGGAAATAAACAAAGAGACACAGCAGCACCGTGGGCCCAGCTGTTTTCTCCACTTCCTTGATCTCTGCAGAAAACGCAGCTCACTGTGCGAACTGACCCGACCACTTCGCTATCTCACCGACTCTCTTCAGGAGAATCAAGAATGGCTGTGGAGAAGGAAGGACGACGGCGCTGAGGAGGAGATTCGGCTCCTCTCAGAGGGGAAAAGCCTCCAGCTTCGAGCCAGAGGTAGGGCCAATTAAAAACACCTGTCCCACTGATAATCCCAGTGCTGAGCCTATCAGAGCGGCCTGTGTTGCGTCTGCAGGAACAGCCGCCACGTTTACAGCCACGCGCTTAATGCTCAGGATACTCAAGTATCCAGTTTATGGGCTGACATAAATAAATGCCATATGTTATTCATAATTGCCTGTTTAAGCTCTTAACCCAGATACATTTCATACGGCTGCAACACCATAAGCTCTTTTAATGACTCGAACATTAACGCTGGACTAAGAGCATATTTCTATATTATTATTAGTGCTGTTATATCGACATGCTGTTGTACAATTAGAAGCCACTTTATGAGGTACAAATATGCAATCTAATGCAATCACACACAACTGTTTAGGGCACCTTTACAATACCTGTGACACTGTTATACAGGTGTTAATTCAGCTGTAGCATTAAAGTCATAGTTAATGATGTGTTGCATTATATTCAGAGGCAACTTTGACATTCTGCTCCTCTAATGTGTGCGAAAGAGGAGGACAAATAAAACCCCTCTCAATGTAATATGCAGCAGTCTGGCTGTATTAAATCACTTTTAACTACGTCCCCAATAACATTGACATAATTCAGTTTGCACATTTCAAACAAGGTAAACAAAATTGAAAAAGATGTAAAGCTTTAAAGAATTTTTTGGCAGAGCTGGTACAGTGAATAACACAGGGTAGAGCGGGAGTACGTAACAAAGTGGCCAATTTATCTAAAAGCAGCTGCATAACAAACAGTCAATCCCAAATAAGAGGTGCAAATATCATGCAGCATCTAGTGTACTGTGGCTCTGCTGTAAGAGAAGATGAGAAAGCTGAGACATTTGTTTGTTTGAGAAAAGAGCAAAGATCCTGGAAGTTTACTTACTAGCTGGAGATGAGCTGGATGGTTGTCGTGGACAGTAAGAAGAAGATTTATTCTAAGAGTGATGTGTTGTGAGCTTAAAGTCTAGTGTCGTGACCATCTGTGTGGTTGGGTGAGAACACACAAAACATCTGCATTTAACCAACTTTTCATTCGTCATGTGACCCACGGAAAGTCACGGAAGAAGACACACACTGACTTGACATTCCTTGATCCCTATCTTGTCACTGTTTTCACATTCCTGCTCTAAAAACACCAAAAGCCTCTGCTCTTTCATTGCTGTGCATTATCTGAATCACAAGAGCCTGATCTAAGAATGCAATGTTAAATTTCCACATTTACAGAACTGGGTCTCAGTTGATGTAACCAGTCAAAGTGAGGATGTCTACTCTTTGTCCCAGTCTGAAAACAGGGAAGTGAAACAAAAAAACATGACATGATGATTGTGGTCAACTCTAAACTTCTTTTCTAAAAACTCATTTCTCCAAATCCTCCAGAGATTATGTCTCAGTCTACTGGGCTCAACAGTCAAAGTTCATGGAAATCACCCTGACTGCAGCGGGCTATCGAAGGGGGTCTGTTTACACCAGAAGTGACCCCACAAGTCTGTGCAGAGAGTTAACCCCGTCCCAAGGCAGACATGCATTACCACTTACACCTGTCGTGGAGCTTAACTACTATCCGCTAAATGGATCTGCAAGTTGCCCTTATGCTTCCAGTCTGTCAGTGAGGAGAGATTAAGTCAAACGCCTGGTTTTAATCCGACAGGACAAATTGATGGCTCAAAACACGAGTTCACTCTTAAATCCATTTCAGAGGCAAGAAGTAATGAAGGGAAACAGGAAACAAGCTGCCTTCACTGCATAAATGTATGTGTGTGAGTGTGTGAGTGAGTGGGTGTGTCTGCTTTGTGGGATAACTTGTTTTTCCAAACTCCTTTAAACTATGGTCACGTTACATTTCTCAGGGAGGGACGAAGAGCGTGTGTTATTTTGACTGCTGAACAGGTTTTGAGAGACAGGGTGGGAGGCATTCAGGGCCAACACTAAAAACATATGTTGAGTGTGTACGAGACCAGGCAGGGTGTATAGTACTGTACTGTAAGCTCCCTAATAAGGAAAAGAGCCCGTGTCTGCCTCCTAAGAGGATAGTGAATCAAAGATCCCGCAGACAACAGAAATTGTCTGCGGCATTTGAACACCACAGGCTGAGCTTCACTCAGGGGTAAGATTGTCTAGGAAAGAGCGCACAGCAACAGAAATGAGTGGGTAACAATTCTAAATAGCACAGTATGTTTTCCAGCAGTGAGTGTGTGTTCAGGCTGGATCTGGGAGAAGAGGGGGATATTACGAAGCAGGAAACCACGACCTGCATGACCTGAGGGTCTAAACAGCCAAAACAAAGTGAATTATTTCCTCTTTTTAAAGCTCTTTCCTCCCTTTGCAAATCTAATCCTCATAAAAAGAAGAACTAAACGATGCAACTGAAAAACAGCTGAAAAACTTCCACCAACGTTAGAGAGAGACCTGACAGCAAATCATCCAAAACAAAATTATGTAGCGTGAGTGAGCAGCCGATCAAACACTGACATTGAGATATTTTGCTTTCATCCTTCACCGACACTTGGATTACAGCAGCAGAAGCAGCGGCAAGTGCCTACCAAACAAAGAAACTGGCAAAAGGAGAAAATGACAAGGGTGCTATTTTCAGCCAAAATCCCCCACCGACCGCCCACGAGCCCTCTCTCTCTCTCTTTTTCTCTTTCCTCCTCCCTGCTTTGCTGCTTTTTTTTGCACAAAATTCCTC
>OMNW01008005.1:7021-25551 GCA_900303245.1 Selene dorsalis
TCTTAGAAAGAGGATGATGGACTCATCTTCTGCTCAGCCAGGCTTTGACATTCTGTAGGGGACGTAGGAAATAGTCTCCAGGTTGATGGATAGGTGGAGAGGGATTACCCGCCAGACTCATCTCTTACCCGCCATCTGGCCCAGACCCCTGGAAAAAGACACAAAAACACAATATGTATAATGTCAGGTTATTTACCATGGGAGAGGTTATTAGCTTTGGAAAAATAATGAAACACCACAGGGTGGTCACATAACCAGTGGCCAAGCCAATAACTAAAGCAAACAAGAGTCAATCCCACTGATAATATATGACATCATGTGTGGATTTAATTTTAATTTAATCTTCTGCCATTATTATCATTTGTAAGAGAAAATGGAGAAAACTAATTTGGCATCTTTAAAACCACAAATAAACCACAGGGTGCTGCATCCTGCGTTTCCAAGGATGCAACACCCTTCAAGTCTCTCTCCACCTAGTCATCCTCTTATCTGTATATCACGAGTGTCTCTCTGAACTTCTAATGCTTCTCCTCTTCCGTAGCCCCTGTGGACCACCCCACTGCTATCACAGCGAAAGAAATTGTTCTCCCTGCATCATTAACCAGTTTGAATTAACTTGGCTGGAATTTAATTATGTCACACATGAAGCTCTTCTACTTGAAGTCTTTAAAAGCAATATATTGGCTATATGCTTGGAGGTTCAGCTTTTACATACATTATTCAAGGCAGTCAGCTATATCGGCATGCAACTGGACTCCTAAATGAATACAGTAGGCTGACCTTACAGGATGAATCTTTTAATTTCTGTTTCCTGGTGAGATATACAACATAAAAAAAATCCTGTGAGGAGCTAATAATCTCTGCCTTATGAGAGTGGAATTTCTGCTCTTGCTTTGCTTTAGCTGGTTGTCTAAACCTATCATGAATCTGCTTTTGATCTCAGTATACTGTAACTTGAATAGCACTGACCTGTGCACTCGGTAAGCAGATGTACTCTCATGTTGTAAGCGCTGACTGTGTCTCTCCTACTATTTCATCACAGGAAATACAAAAATAGTTCTCTTAGCGAGCTTCTCCTGCCTCCTAATTGACACTCATTATCATCCCTTTATTACATTTTACACACGACAGGCTGGTGTGATGTGGATAAATCCTAAATGAAACCCTGAGGGCTTTGCCAGCAGCTTCAAAAGTAAAAACTGATACAGTTATAAAGCCACTGTCACCCAATGATTGGAATCTTTTCAAATTGCAAAGCTCATTGCGAGAGTATCTGTCTTATGACGCGGAGCTCGATTTGAAAATGCAGTTTGGCTTCCATTTGCTCCCTGTCAGAAGGTAATCCAGCTCGCCAGTGTATTCGCCACCCAGATGAACAAAACACAGTTTTCACACATGCATTTTCTCATCAGATCCCTACATGCCCCTGGAGAGATCTAAGGACATGTCTCTCAAAGTGGAGTCAGACTGAAATGAAAGGCCCCTACTTTCACCCAGGCACCGGATGAACATCTACAGCAGAATCAATTAAAATGTTACAAAATAACCGAAACAACCGCCCTCAAAAGATTTGTATTTTTTTCTCTGGGACTGTTAACACTGGCAATCAAAAAGTAAACTCCAACTTAAGTGTTTAAAAGACAGTTTCTCTCTGTCTAAGAATCCAAAGCAGCCATGGCACCGCAGTACCGCTCCTAACACCTGAGACGCAAGCTGATGGACAGATTCATTTACAGCAGGTTCACAAGATTGCACACTAATTTACTCTGGCGATAGGAGATTGTTCACGTAAAAGGTACAGCGGCACAGTGGATTCAATCTAATGAACCATTGTAAAGCCACGCCGTGTCCATTTCTTTCCTAATTTACATTGAAATGTAGGTGCCATATCTCATTCTCTCCGTTGGTAACTTCCCCTTCAAACATCAGACACAAGACTATGAAAGTAAATGTTTGGGAATAACCTTGAAGAAGTATTCAGGATAATGAGAAAGTAGCTTAACCTTGGTGATACTTAAAGATCATTACCAAATGATCAAACACATCATGACAATTTAACTAGGCAAGGATGGATAATTATGAGGTACAGCGTATATTACTCAAGGAGGATTTACAGCCCTGCTTTCATGGATACATTTACATTTTAACAAATACCCTACAAGCCTTCAAGTAAGAGGGCTGCAACAGAAACAGGATCCCATGGGTCCTGCAGGACACAAATAGTGGAGTGTGGGAGATATTTAAATAGCCATTAGTATCATCAGCGTGGGAAGAAATATAAGGGGCTATTATTATTAGGTTTAACCATGCATGTAAATACATAGCCTTTAAGTAAACTGTATGGTTTATGCCCCCAGCTATGCCAAATAAAGTCGAAAACTGCACTGTCTCTCTCTTTCACTGGCCCCCTCGTTTTAAAATAAGTTGTGGACTCAGTTATACCAAGAAAATATCACAAGAGTTACATGAGAAAATTGATAAATATGAAGCTACAGCTAGCAGTTGATTAGCTTAGCTGTTACCTCTGTATTCATTTGTGAGATTTAACCCTATCCCATATGTGTAAGTCTGAATGCTGGACAGATGTGGGCTAACTGTCTTCCATCTTTGTACTGAGCTGTAGGCCGACGAGCTGCTGAATGAGTATTTTTCAGAATGTCAAACCATTCTTTAGCATTTCTTTAGACTCACACATTTCATCAGGTTATGAGTGTCTCTTTTCCTGCAGGCTGACGCAGAGCTGAAAACCGTGTTACAGAAATGTATAGAAATCTCTGCAGGGGCGGGCAAATATGGAACTGACATAAATAAAGAAGAAAAAAACAGTTCAGTGGAGTGATAATTCACAATGATCAGTATGAATGATGCACTAATCCAGCAGCTCTTGTTATAGGCCTCTCCACTTTGTCCCAATAACAATAACCCAGAGTGAGGTGTATGACAGGTCATTGTGTTACCACCCCATTGTTATTCCAAAGCAGGAGCGTACACCACACTGCACACTCTAACAATCCTTATCGGCTCTTTTTCTATGGTTGAGGTACCCCACCCTCGACCTCTCTCCAAAAGCAACCTGCAGCCCCCCTGGTGTTAATTATAAGACTTTTTCCCCCCAGAGCCTGGGTGGGAACGTGGAAGTGCATTAATCTTGATTCTTCACTTCAGTCTAAAATATCGTTTGAAGAGACTCCTGTGGTAAGCCCCAAAGGCGAGGTGACTCAGTACCAAGACAAAGGTAGAAAGAAAGGGAAATAGAAAGAGTCACAGTTCATTCTATGCTCACACTGGGATGCCGGCCTCTTCAATTTACCCTATACCACTTACTCTCTCAGTATGTTAATTTGGATGAATATTTAGGGCGACATACCATGACCATCTTCCACCTGTGTTGTGATTTATTTGTTGCAGCGTGAAGGTGACTGTCACCTTATATGCTGAACTGAGCAGGCCCGAAGGACTGTGACATGTTAACGTCAATGAGTTTACATTCAGCACGCTTCAGCCTATAGTGGGTCAACCGTGGGTAACCATTTTTTATACAGTCCACACATACTATGTCTCCTTTTGCTCGTTTAATAATTTATTAATGTTTCATGGTGTGTAAAAAAATAGTTCGGCAACAATTTTAGAGCAATAAGCAACTGCTGCCTGATGCACAATTACTGATATCCTACTGTGTTTCTGCATCTTGTTGTTGCCAATGTCACAGACTGTAAAATAAAGGGATGGAAATGACACAGGCAACTGTGTAATAGCTTAGAACAACACAGAATGCAGAATAGCAGCCATGAAAAAAGGCTGTAAGCGATAATAAGTAATTGTCCTCAATAAACAGGTCGTTGGAGATAATGTCCAACCACAGTAAAATGATCATCTTAATTTATTGACAGCATTAATATTCACTAATGTACCACTAATCAGCTGCATGTGACACAATATAAAACAATCACATCTAATGCCTCGGCTGTGACAAGAACATTCTCAAGTCAGTGCCTCTTAACAGTGTCATTCCTCTGCACTTGGTTTTGAATATCCTCATTATCTCATTAGTTAATCTGCTGTTACAATTAAAAGAAAAGTTAGGTAGCATGCAAAGACGTGCATATTTAAACCCCTTTCCGCTGAGCATGTGGAACTTCACGATAATGTGTGCACACTTCAGAAAGCTACACATAAAAGTCATCTCGCCTCTCAATAAACAACATATTTAGCATATTTCCATCCCAGTGGGGGGACTGTTCAGCGTTTAGGTTTGTGCCATCTGTAAATCTTCTCGTGCAAAACGTATTCTCTTTGATAGCCATCCTCTGTGAACAATAGGCTGGATCGACTCGTGACAAGACTAATTGAGGCTTAAAAACTGAAGTCTGGGCATTGCCGGTTGCAACACATGGGACATTTCAAATGGGCGAAAGTTCAGAGAATTCCAGAGAAAGACTCAGATATGAGGTGAGGGTTTCTTGAATGATCAGGAAGTGTTGTCCTCAGTCGTGTACGCTTCTTCACACATGTTTTGCAGGGAGGAAAACTGAAAGCAAGTGTCCTCAGTCTGGAATATTAAATGATGTTAATATGCCATGACAAAGCCACGACCTAGTGACCACAAGTTATTACCACAACAATCCTGCAAAACACACATCCGCTACAGGGTCACAGGTGCTGGGATGTGTGGTCGGGCCTTCCTGTATACAACATTTATCATGGAGAGTTATCATGGAGACCACAAATCCAACGGCTTCTTGCCTTTTATATTACAGCTTTCATCACTCCGTTTAATGTCCATGCACTTTGGTGCATCAAGCCTCAGAGAATATACATTAGTGCATGCGGATAGAGACTGTTTTGATCACCTCAATAATAACTTCATTTTGCTTAAGTACCATCTGCTTTTTTTTTAAGCATCTATACATTGATTGCATATCTCCACATCAAAATGCCCCAGTTGCCTGTATTCATGCATGCACTTCCATCGGTGTGTGTTTTTCAACATCACCACATCTCTGCTCTTGTACACAGTCTCTCATCTGCATTATGAGTAATCTATGGTAGTTAATTGAGCCCAGAGGCAGTTGGTTTCAATGAAGGCTCCTGTGCTTTTCTGGCAAAAAAAAAAAAAAAGGAGTAAAAGAGCTCTCTGGAGAAGGCAGCTCTCTGTGTAGAGGCAAACAGAGCAGAACTCCTACCGTGTTCATTAGTTGTCATTGATCACTGATTCAGTTGCTGTGCAGTTCCTACCACAACTCGCATATTACCAGCTTCGTGTCATAAAAATTAATATTAAGGTGCGAAAGTGGAGCTAGCACAGCATTTTACTCGATATATTTTATTTTTCACTGCACTGTTTTGATGTGGATGGATGTTTGCCAAGGTTTTCAACAGTATGCAGAGATTGCTGTGCAGCACACTTGTCCATTCCACAGTTTTCTGATATCAATATGAGCCACTATATTTGGTTATTGGCTTCCCTCAGAGGCTATCATCGCTGCAACCTATTCCATCACAGGTGATGTACTGTAGAATGAGGCTGCAAGGTATAAAAATGTTGATAAATGGCTGAGACAAAAGCATAAATAATGCAGAGATCAGAGACACTGGAATAGTGAGTCAAACGCCACTTCAAGACACCCCACACCTCCCTGGGAAGGGTCCATCGTAAGTGTCCTGTCTGACATCATCAGTGTCTGCCAGGCCTCACCTGCCACATACAGCAGAGAAGAACTAGAGAAGCTCCCCTTTGTCTCTCCCAGCCCTTCTCTACTCTTCCAACCAACTAAATTAAATTGGATCATCTAAAAGCTCACATCTCATCTCCTACACCTGGCTGCAGCTGCCTTTTAAATACACTTAGACTAGTTTTCTCCTTTCAAACTTCTCTCTATTTTACCCCCTTTTTATCTCCTCCCCATCCTTTGAGGAAAGACTCCCTATGCACAGTCTGTACTTATAAAAGCCATGACAGAGTAAACCCTAAGCTTTTACGGAAAAAAGTATAACAATGAGATATATTCTTAGTATGACAGTCCAGAGTTGAAGTGAATATATAGGGGTGAATTAAATCAATATTTCACAGCTGTGCTGAAGGAGCTAGGAAAGTGTCATTATGTATCACTAATTGCACCTACAGGGTCTATCTTAAAAGAAACGTCATCTGCATTCTCATTGGAATTCATCTGAAGTCCTCAGGTAGATGACCGGGTGGTCCATGCTGAGTTTTCTTTATTCCCTTCATGTCTACCTTTGAATATTTATTCTCTTGTTATTTGCAGCCATCTCTGGCTGGGCCAAGGTTCTGCACAGTACCGTTCCTTTTGCCCCTTTACATATAAAAAAACCAAAAGAGACTTTAAAAAATCTTTTTAAATTTTGAACCCAGTCTTGTAATTCAATGCAGAACTTCACCTGGAAATTTGTATGGTTTCGTTGGACAATTTTACTACTGATATACTATTTTTATGTCAGATGAGTCAGATGTGTAATTAATGCATTTAGCTCTAGAGGCCAAAGAACAACAATACTAGCAGATTTCTCTGAAGAGTTGCAGGGAACTACCATTATTCAGACACTGAGGTTATGCAACAAACAGTGAGTATCCTTCCACTGGCAAAAACAAAGAGAAAAACTTCAAAGGAAAAAGCCAAAAACTGTAGAAAATAACGAGTGACTCACACTGAAGCATCATTCGTTTTTGGACTATTGTGGATTTTTGGCCCATATTTATAACAGCGGTCTTGACCTTGACTTAACTCTGCTGGGTAAGAAGAGAAGAAGGGAGAACTGAAACCACCCATTTCTTACCATCATAACATAATCACAGAATTTTCCTCTGAGTAGAAGAACCGGGAGAAACATGACAATGATTAACAACGTGTCTCTTGTCTAAGTTTCCAAAACCACAAGGTTACCATATGGATGTGTATGTAACATTAGTGATTGCACATGGTGAATCTAAGCCGCTAACAATGGCAACAACACAGCGTGCACTATCTGCAAGATATTTAGTGTACTGCAGATAATCATTTACAGCTGCACTGTGTTATCTGTGCTTGGAGGCAAGTGACGAAACAATATGTGGATAGACATTTAGGGGTGGGAATCACCAGAGGCCCTGCGATACGATGTTATCACGATTGTGTCTCGATACGATGTTATTGTCATATTAAAAATACTGCAGTATGCTGCGATATATTGCAATTTATTAGCTTTTTTCAACAGCAAATGATGTCTCCAAATGAAAACTTTGTTAACATCTGTTTTTTCTAATAACATAAACTCATTCTGTTCAGATCACTACTTGCAGTCCATTTATCGATACAATATTGCCATGCAAAATATCGTGATATGATGCTGTATCGTTTTTTTTCCCCACCCCGAATAAACATAAGTCCTGAATGAACAATCAATAACGTAAAGGTTTATGAAAACAACGTGCCCTTTGACTCTAAAATGGCTTAATTAAATGCAGAAACTAGCTTTATTAAATAAGATATGCTGCACTCTGCATAAATGCATTAATCGATAGCAAAACTGCCACACAAATATTAGAATAATTGATCCAGGATGATTCAGCAGCGGTGAGGTCTATGGGCTAGGGGATATTACCAAGCAATAACAGTCTCAGTGAAGGTCAGTGGATACTACAGTAATGACAAATGTCCTCTCTTTGACTCCTACTGGCCAGACTTTATTTTGGCTAGTTACAGGAAATTACTTTCTGCACCTTCCATCACCTTCTTCTCACTCTACGTGCTGCAGCTTTATGGCAATGACCAATCAGTGTATGATAATAAAAATCAGGTGTAACTGTACAACCTTGTAATAAAAAGTATTCACAAAACTGGCACCAAACTGCTAGTTATGAAAGTGAGAAGTACAGGCACAGCGAAGAGCACATTATAGTCCAGACTGCATGCTAATGTGAGATAGTAGTGAGGTAACTGTGATTCACATACGGTGGTGTGACTGAATATTACCCACTTTATTTTACTCTACTTCTTTTGCAACAGATATGTTCTCATACTGTACACACATATATACAGACATGGGTGCCAAATATACACAGCAAATCAAATCTATCTGTCCTGTGTCCAAGGTGCTGATCATTTTTAGGAAATATAAGGACTATGAGTACACGTTTCACTTATTAGCAGAGTTAAGGTGGAATGGTCTTGCAGAGCAAAATATTGCCGACAAACAGCTAAATCAATCAAACTGTGTCTCATTTTCTGACGAACGTCAGGCCAGCCACACCGTCCTGTTATCTCTCCAGCTCCAGAGTGACCAAAAAAAAGAAGAAGAAAAAAAAAAACTTTAGCATGTGTCATATCAGAATTGATGGAGTGCCTCCAAAATGTCTCCAAAAATATCACCATCCAATATCAAAATATCTAGGTGACAACAAAAAGAAAAAAAAGGGAGAAATATTTTTCTCCTTTGAACACAAAAACATCCCCTGCCCTAACAACTGCTATGCTTTGTTGGTTATTCCTGGCCTGCGGGGACCCATGAGCTGGGTTCGGTGAGGGACACAGGCTGACTGTGGTTGAGTGAACATGGGGCCACTCCTGGGAGTGACCCATTCCTCTCCCCAAGGTTCACAGGGTCCAACACTGCCAGCACCCTGGCCTGTATCACTGTGGGAAAAGCCTGTCTGTGTACCACCACTGTATTACTGCTGCTGTTCCAGGACCAGGTCATCCTGCTATTAGAGCAGAGTCACTCAAAAGAGGCAGCCATACACTCAATCCTCAGTCGGGCAATAACACAACGTCATCATTACACTGAGCCTGAGACACAGATGCCCACCAAACAGTCAAACATGGTAAAGACAACGCTTCCTCAACCATTTGGACACTGAGGAAGTAGAAAGGTGGCCACAAGAATAATGTCCTACACTGGCATACTATCACTTATCCGTGACTGCTCTCCAAAGAACATCTGGGTGTCCTTTGTGCACAGTGGGAGGGAACATACAGACTGTGAGATTTAGTGATATCATGAGTCTGGAGACAGCATGGAGGCACCTCTGGCAGTGCAATTCCAGATGATGTTTCTATAATACACTCAGGTAACGCACCCATCAGGACATTTCTCCACATGTGGTACCATTTCTCTGGAGACCAGCAATACAACTACTACTAAAGTTCAAATCAAGAAGGCCATTTACACAACCAGTATCTACAACACTCAGTAATCCCTCACAGTGGCCAGTGTTGGGAGTGTAACTGTCCATGGTGCTGAAAATCTATTCTCCACTTTTCTCCCAGACTTTACACTACGTACAATATAACCCACTTTGTGTGTTTTTTCCTTGAGAGACATTTACCTCATAGTAGCACATAGTAGTTATAGTGTTGGTTTCCATTTTAGTGTACTAAAGCCTGTGTATGCTAAAAAAAATCATCTTACTTACCTAACATTTTTGTATTTTACTATATCATGATTGATATGTTATTACATGTCTTGTGAATGGAAACTGTTCTGTGATGGTGTAACTTTTGTCACTCATCCAACTGTTCCGATGACTACTTGGGCGCAAGACAAAGACTGGAAAGAAACTTGCTGTGAGGACTTTTCACCACATACTTTCAACTCTGTCTCCATGCTGTGAGGTGACAAAGTCTGAAATCTGCAGAAATCCACTTCTTAAGATCAACAGCCCTTTGGGGGGTGTGATAGTGGCTGCAAGTCTGCTTTTTTATTTTTTTTTTATTTTTAAAGAAGCTAAACTATATTTTGTACCAATATTAAGCCATCAAAAGTTTGAGTTGGTTCAACCAGTGCCAACAGAAAAAAGTCAGAAGCTGAAGAAGAACAATAAAGAGGAAGAACAGTGCCGGTGTCAGGTGGCAGGTGTATAGCCGGCATGATGGGATATCTGACTGCAAAACTCACAGCGAATTCTGGGTACAGCAAGTGTGGTTAATAGGACCATGCCCATAAGCAGATAATGTCTGTTTTCGCTTCAATTTTTCTTCATAAATACATGTAATGTTCAAGATGGGCCACAAAAACAGCAGTGACACATTTGGTGAAATGTACCAAAAATGATCTTATTAACCTTATTATGTGAGGCTCATTGTTAACACCAAAATGGTCTCGCTGCAGCTCCTCAAAAGCTGAGGCCGGCACTTTGAAAACTTCACGATGATGGCACTGAATATGTGTAGTAGCCGACAGAAAGAAGAAGAAGGACAGGCCGCATAACTCATGCATTAAATGTTTACCATTAATCAGTGTCTTTCAGTGGCTTTTAGCAGGCCAGGGAATTTATGTTTTTGCATGCTGGATGCATTGAAATAGGTTTATCATATCAGTCAGTGACCCTGTGATTCCTGAAATCAAAATGTCAAGACTTCTCATATTCCAGACTGTCTGCTGAATTAATGCAGCCCAGCCTCATTACAGCAGCACTTACCCTTAGCCTCCAGAGACATTGTGGCCTCCAGAGAATTACTGCTGAGTATACCAGGCAATTGTGGTAAGGAGAAAAAAAAAGTGTGCGACACCTGAGCAACACATGAAACACAGGTGTATTTAAAGACATGCAAACACATATTGGAATCATACTCACCTTTATTCTCTTGGCCTTAACTTTTCAGTGGTGTCATGGCTGAGGAGAAGAGAACAGACAAGAATGAATACTGTGGTTAAAAATATTGTATCAATAAAAATGAACAGTGCAATTTCTGTACAGTGGTCACACTGGTATCAACTTTCATGTCTATTGTCTCATGGACCGTAGCATTATCTCAGGCTTTGTAGCTGTTATCGCGTTCCCTCCTCCTTCAGCAGCCCTCCTCCTCTGCTCCATCTCTGTGCACCAACCTTGCCATGGCTAACAGGAAGCAGAGGGCACAGCGCTTTATTTAATTAGTCACAGCAGCTGAGTGCTCATGTGGAACCAAACAGGGGAGGCAGATTGGGGTAGTGAGATGGATAGGCACTCTCCCACTGGACCTTGGCTGTGCTGTCAGAGGAGCGTAGATTACATGACAGAAGGGGGAATGGGGGGAGGGAAGGGTTGGATGCCAGAAGGATGTAAATGGCACCTGTACAAGGGGATTCAGCCCAGGAAAAAAGGTTGCCTTCACTCAAAACGTAGCCCTGTTCTCTCACAAAAAGTGATCTTTGCGCTGTTACTTTTGCCTTAAAATTAAAGCCAGTGCTGGCAGATGGACTGGCCTTGTTGTTGTGATGCACAGCACTCATTGGTTTGACTTATATTAACTCTGACATCGCTCATTATTCCAAATGATTTAGGAGCTGCTATTTTTCCCTCTATCTCTTCTGACAAGGATCTGGTGGCCTTTTCCTCACGGACCAGTAGATAACCTCTGAGAGGTCGCAGAAGTTGCTCAATGTGCAGCAAATTCTTGATGAGTTTCTTTCCAAACTCAAGGCAAAAGAACAAAAAGATAAAAAAGTTTAGCAAACAACTGGCAATTCTCTTTTGTAAGCTACAATAACACTTTCTAATGTTGAAGATGAGAACGTGTTACTGAGCAAAAAGCAAGCACAGGAAGCATCCATTAGTACATAATAAGATAATTAGGCCTATATGATAGGATTTTCTAATTCCGATTATAATCAGACCAGTATTACTTGGCTTTCCTCAATGAAACAGTGTCTCCTGGAGAAAACACATTAGTAAACATGTAGTTTACTGCATGATGCTGAACAAGCAAGGAGCATGAGTGCAACGCTTGAATAATGTGTATGCAACTACTAAGCAATGGTGTGCAGGGAGCTCTTTTAATTAGTGCTCTAGAAGTTATCCAGTGACCCACATTTAATAATGAAGGCAACATGAATGTTCTATTTACATATGTTTAGTCAGTAATGTGTGACCGCTGGGAGAGCCCAGTGGTTGAGTATTTGGTGCCAGTGGAAAGGGAGGGCATGTCAAGTATAGCTGCCTGGGGCTGCTTTCCAGGGCCTTCCTTATTCGAACTGCAGCAATGTGCAATGGTATGTTAGTGACCTGCAGGTCTGTGAAACTGGGTTATGTTAAGACTGCACAACTTTTTTTAATAAGCCTTCGTCTGTGAATGTCACTTATTCCAAGAATCTCGTTCCAAGTTGTTGTGTTTTTTTGCGGGTCACAATAACTCCAGTTCAGGGTTTTCTGACGTAATTCTATACCCTGTGTCTGGCTCAAAGTGGGCTTGTAAATTAATGCCAATACTTTAAATAAGAAAAACTAACTAACATAAAAGTGCCCTGTGGAGTTTTTTGTAAACAAACAAAAGATCAGTTTAAACTTAGTGTTACTCACCAAAGCACACTCTATGTATCCTTAAGGTGTAGCAAACATGCTGAGTACATTTTCTTCCTTATGAAACATGTGCAAAAATGATCAACTGTTGATCACTGGAATAACATGAAACAAACAGCAGGATGTAATTTGCACTGGCTGAAAACAAACAAAACCCTCTTGTAAACATTGTACCACATCACAGCTAGTGGTCGAAAAACTCCACAGGGGTACCTTTGGAAATCCCAATCAAGATAAGAGAAGGGCCAGGTTTTAAAAAATATGCTGCCTCACTTTTGTTACTAGCTGTCGACAGTCATTCCATTCCCTGGTATGGGAGTAGTTTTAATGGTCAAATGGTCTTGTCAGTAGTAGAGATAAAACCGTTTCTGATTTCATGCAAAGTCACTTTAAAAATGCCAGGCAATTAGAATTACCTGAATCTGAATCACTTAGACCATGTTCAGTTACTGTTGTTCTGTTCGGACTGAGGATACACAATGAGTAGTAGCAGACTGGTAAAACAGATGTGTTGCTGCTCCTGTAAGTGTCAGAACTTTTGTGTGAGAAATACCAATCTGTGGTTGTGTTTTCTTGAAACTTATTTTGGGGCTGTAGCTTACTTTTTCTTTCCTGAATGCATGAGTCGATGGTGTTTCTGGTTTATAGCTGGGTAGCTGACAGGTCTGTGTGTTCTGAAAGATGTTACAGCTCAATAACTGTGGCAAAGATTATCATAATTTTAATGTTTAAACACAAAGAGAAAGTGCTGCTGATAATTTATTTGTAAACAACATGATTTAATTTGGTGAAAGTTATGATTTCATATTTATTATGATTGTTAAGATTTATTTCTTCATTCATTTATGCCACATATTGACGCCTATGAGAAACACAAGGTGAATATTATATTCCCCATGCATTAAGTTCTTGTACTTTCAATGCTATGCGAATAATTCAACAGACAAAGCAGAGTTGAATATGACGCTGCTATAGCTGTCCTTGTTTCTGTCGGTCTGTTTCAGAGTCACATTTACATACCTATAATAACCTTAATTAGCTAGAGTCTTAAAATCAACACAGTATTCTGGGTGATGAGCTACTGGGGTATCAGAGGTGGACTTGAGATGATGGAGTCGGAAGACAGAGACAGGTGAGGCTTCTCTTTGCTATATGCTTTAACAGACCTGATATTCCCTAGCTTTCCACCTTCATGGGACCCTGCCTCAGTTAAGAAGGGTTAATAAACCGGTTTTTCACATGAAGCTCCCTTTTCAGAGGGTGTGTCAAATTGTTCTTTCCAACAATTCTTTGTCTATGAAAGAACTGGGTCACTGACTAACACTCTCTTCCAGGGCCTTGTTGCTATGGCCTGACGCCTCAGAGTCCAGGATTTAGGCAGGCGGGGGCTAAAGAACACAAATTCGAGCCAACTTCTGACAGGAGGAGCTGCACTTGCGTGACTGCAGCCCCCTCTAAACAGCACATCATGCTCAGATTACTGAGCACGTTTAAGAGAGGAGGTGGCAAGGTGACAGATGAAGGCAGCAAGAACTGTACACACTGCAAATCTCTCCACACTGCAAATGCACATTAGTGCATCACAGTGCATCTTTCTGTCAATGCTGTGTATGTGTGTGTCTCTTCGCATGGGGTTGCGTGTGTGGACCTGTGAGAAGGGCTTTCGTGTGTGTGAAGGGGTTGCTGTTGGCTTTAGCACTGCAAATAAATCCAGAATTTGTGCTCCACTGTTTGTTAAACATTATTTGTTGCTGCTGTAAAAGCAACAAAGGGATCCTACTCCACTGCAAATGAATGAGCCAAGGTCCCTAGTTATCACTGGTTATTGTTCCAATCAAGCTGGCTTTGAAAGGGGAGGCGCAGTCTCCTTTGGACAGTTCATTAAGATAACACACAAACGTGGCTCCCCATCATCCTGGGTTTATTAAAGTGGGGCTCATTTCAGCTCCTTTGTCTCGTGCAGGAACCTCTGCTTTTGTCAGCGCAATTGGAGCCAGATGGCAAAACAAAGCTGCCTGTCTGAAGTGCTTACTGAGCGATCTCAGAAGGCAGAGCCATTAGCCTGACTTCACCAGCTCACCGCCCACAACGTCCACCTGGATGAACCAGGTGTATGGACAATGACGAGAGGGAGCGAGCTGCTTTCTTGTGACTGGAGAACAGGCATACTACAGTCTCCCAGTCCCTTCAGCTAAAGCTCAACTATTAAGTCTCACTAGTTGTGGGTTGGCTGACCCTGCTCCTGGCTGCACAGATCTCACTGAAACATTCATGAGAGAGGCATTAGAGAAAAAAAGTCATTGTTCCCCTTCACTCAGAGACTCTCCTTCACCTCTCAGCTTATTAAAATCACATGGTATTAACTTTGCTGTTCACAGGGAGGCTAAATAATTCAATCAGACTAAAGAAGGAGTCAAATGAATAACTCTAATGACATTAACGCTTGAGGGAGAACTGCTCAGGACTGTGAGGGGTAGTTACTGAGGCCGGGCAGGCAGGAGAAGCTTGCCCTGCTTGCTAATGGCGAAATTAATCGTGGACTCATAAGGTCATATTAATACTAAGCAAAATATCGCATCACTGCCATCATGGAAAATTAAGCACACAAACTCTTGAAAAGCAAAAAAAAAAAAAAAAAGAAAAAAAAAAGAAAGAATATGGAGCAAAATCTATGACTCCTTTCAAACGAATAGTCTCAGGAAATCCTGAATTTGTAACTGAATAGGTATTGAAAGACTGGTTCAATGTTTTAGGAAATATGATTAACTGCTTTCTTGCATAGATGTCGACGACAAGAATATGGATACCACTCTTATATCTGTGCAGTCTATAGTTGGTGGAAACAGCTAGTCACACTATGGCTAGGTGAGCTGAGCTATCAGAGCACAGGACAGCACTGGAGCACTATTGTTGGCATTTTGTGGAACTTTTTACCATTAAATCTATAGACAAGATAGATTTTTCAGTTACAGCTGCAGCTTTGAGGGAACGTATAATGTAAAACAGGCTGTTGGCATCACTTAATGAGTGTGTCTGTCTCCTTCACTCTGTCTAAACCACATAGTGGAAGAGTTATACCATTGGACTGCTGTGTTGAACGGATTCCATGCCCAGAGTTGGTCGCATTTCTCATGTGCACTCACGCTTCATCAGCATTCACTCACACTTCAGTAAACAAACTTATTATTCAGTAATTTGTTCTGCTGGATCTCCATACCATCAAGCCACCTGGACTTCTTTTGCCAGAATAATTTGTGGCTGTTTTTTAGGTTAGTCTTTTTTTTTTTGTAACTTTGATGCTTTGCAGAGTGGATGAAATCTGAATTAGGGAGAACTAGATGCAATATCAAGTTTCCACTGAGATTTAGCATGTGTGAAGAATTATTCGTCCTATTAACAGGATGAGTCTGGTCGGTCTGCCCACTTGACATAGCATTAATTCCTTTTTCTCTTCAGTGGATGAAATGCACTGATGCCTGTGCCTGACAGTGTTTACATCCTTGCATGATTACACTGCTCAGACAGCTGAAAACATTAAATACATTTCAATATTTCAGTATTTCAGAATCACTTTTATCTAAAGGGTATAGGACTTTAACAAGTGGATTTTCAACTGCTGCTGTTCCCAGACTTGCATTAGCCGTATAGACCTGCACAGCATTGCTAGCTCAAACAAATAGTGGGTCTGGGATACACCGAATGGCTTGTCCAGGTGTGGATGGGCTGACCTGTCTTTGACTCCTCTTCTTCCAGTTCCTTGGCTTCTTCAGCTGTGGAAAGACAGAGGAGCCATTATCAGTAGGGAGCAATAGTACAAAGGCTGGCGCACAATGTAGTCACTTCATCACAAGCCCATGGTAAGCTGATCCTTCACAGCTCAAAGGACAGGCTGTGATGAGAGAGCCTATATGACGACGTAGCTCTACACAATGGTACCCCATCACATCATATACACACACATGCACAGCCATACCCACCCCTTAACCTCCTATCTAGCCTTTTCACAAAGACAGTAATCACATTAGGCTTTAGCTGCTGGCTGTCTGAAAACCCACTGTCAACAGAGTTAGTGAGGCAACCCAGTGATGGCTGTCACACTTGCATATGCACATGGCACACGTGTGCATGTGCACACACACATACTGGCTAAAAATAGGACTGGAACCGAGTATCCGAGTGGCTGATATTAATTCTATGACACCGTTTTCACTGCAATTGAACTGGAGATACACTACTCAATATAACTGTTCAGTTATCAGTTTAATCTCATGTATCTGGCAAAACATGGGTTTAAATTGATAATTTAACAAAATTAAATGTCAAGGCAACACAATTCATTTGTTTATATTTCTGTACATTTGCCTGATTTTCCTAGACTTTGACAGCAGAGACTACAATCCTCTGGGGAAATTAAGCAAAAATCCTTATTATTACAGCAGCAGAACGTGCTGAGTTTCCAGAATCAAACTGCCTATATATGCATAACCACAACACATTCTTCTTCCCTTTCTGGGTTAATACTGTATTTTGAAATGAGACTTTCTAAAAACACATTTTACCCTATTATGCACTGCATATGCCCACACGTTATTACAAGACATTATCATTAGTCAACTCAAAATAAGGCCTTGGTTATTGAGTTTAAGATTTTGGGGGATTTTTTTTTTAATCTGCTGACTGGTACCAGGAGGATCTTTTGCTGGCAACTTTTAAATGAAAGTCTAGGATACAGGTTTGAGTTAACCTCTTCATAATGTACACACTTCCACAAAAGCCCCTGAAAAAAAGCAATATATACTACTGCTTCACATCTTCACAATTGTGGTGTTAGGTCCACATATATGTCTGAGTCCGTTTACCTTCACCGATTTCATTCAACACCTCCATATCGACAAACAGTCCCTCCACTGTGGCGGCAGTGGAAATACCTCGGGGGCAGGGCTTTGATAGGAGAGTGAAGCTCATTTAAAGGCACCTTAAAGTAAGGGTGAAGATGAGGGCACATCCACAGGGCAGGGAGTGAGAACTGCTTCCCTTGTACACTGAGAATGTTTCAATTTTATGCCCCTATTGGCTGTGTCCCAAATGTGTGGGGGTAAGAAGGATGGTAGTTATGGCTTAAACCAAAAGCTGGACAAACTACATATAAGACGAGAGAGTCAGGGGACAGAAGCAGCAGTGTTAGTGTTCCTTATCATCCTCCCTTCTGCTTCCTTGTTTTCCTTGCTCTCAGGCACAGCACTGCTGTTGAATCTCTTCAAACACTCCTTATACATGAGTGATTCAAAACGTAAGCAAAAGCAAATTGCTCTAGTTACTCTACTGTGCTATAAATACATTGATTAGTGTGCCTAAGTAATTCATTCTTGCACCCTAGAAACAGCAGTCCTTTCCCTTTTAAAACCTTTGTGCATATTAGGGTATAAGTCTTAATGACAGCAGTATCTGTGCTGCGTAGGTTTTAATTCATGCTCCCTCCCTTTGTATATCAAGTATTAATGACAAAAATGAAACAATTTTGCTCATTAAAAAACAAAAACAAAAAAAGGGGTCTGGGATTCAGCATATTCCTGTTTTTATGAGTATTGTTTACATAGACTAATATAAATCTTCCTAACACACTTCATGTTAGGTTTTATTTCCATTTTATGTGTCAGAACATTATTAAGAGAACATCAAGACGGTTAGATTGGTCCTGTTAGGTAACTTGTGGTAACTGAAAACTCTGGATTGCTTGGGATGTTTTAATGGCTGATGGGAAGATTATAAAGTTTAAATTGGTCATTGAAGAAGTTCTAGTAGTCCTTGAGGATGTTAGGGAGGTACTTCAGGAAGTAGTAGTTGTCATTTATCAAGTTTTTAGAAGTCCTCTGTGAGTTCCCAGGGATCTTTTGGAGGTTCAAATGGTCACTGAGAAGGTTGGAGGTGGAAGTTTTAGTGGTCAATGATGAGGGCAAGGACAAGAGACATTTTCATTTTTCTTCTGTAATAGAAAAATGTTGCTGTTACAGATTTCAGATGAATTTAAAACTATATTTTAAACTTCTTTGGCATTTCTGACACTGGACATTGGGCATTATTACAGGGGCCATCTTTCCACATTTGAAAGTTATTCCAGATGACTGACTTTTTCAGCTTGTTAGCAGAACTTTTCAATACTTCACAATACTGTCACCAAGATTAATTTTACTTATAAAATACTACTTTACTTATATAAAATTTTGATTATGAAATTATAATTATTAGATTATATAAA
>OMNW01008005.1:25571-36964 GCA_900303245.1 Selene dorsalis
TTAAATTTTCATTATATTTCTTATAAATGATTCACGTTACCTTGTGTGACTATGAAATGAAATCTACAAATTACAAAATGCATTAGGTGATGATGATGATGATGATGATAATAATTATACTTATTATAGTTATTATACTAATACTATTACTGTCTCTTCTAATAACAATGATGATAATAATAACAACAACAACAACAACAACAACAACAACAATAATAATAATAATAATAATAAACAGATAATTTGAAATTTGCTCAGTGATCAGGGCAACAGTAGAAGAAGAACAGCAGAACAGTGCTCAGTGATCAGGGCAACAGTAGCAGCTTTAAGGCATTTGGGTGCGCCCTTGGTTAAACCCTGTGAAACATGTGCACCACTGTGGAAGAAACCCTGGGGGAAAGGCTGCTTTCCTTATGACTTTCATCTGTCACAGAAGGGAAATCCGCTGTGTGTCACCTACACATGATCTCAAGAGTAGGTCTGATTAAATCATATGCTTATCTAAATGTAAAATGAGCTTTGGAGAAATGGAACCGTGGCCCGGGATAGGTCATCGGAAGCACATATTAGTCAGAGTCATTATGTAAGTAAGGACAGAGGAGAGGGATGAAAGAGGAAAATATCAGACAGAACAAAGCTACGCTGGTGTTGATACAACACTGCCCCTGGAATTGAGCTTTCACTTCCAGCTGCAATACCACAAGCTGCTCTGCTCTGGTACGATACACATTCGGGTGCTCCACATACATTATGACAGGGGAGAAAATGACTTATTCACTTCTCCACTTTTACTAACCCCTCTACCCTCACTACCCAGACACGGTGAAGAGAGAGTCAACTTCAATCTGCCAATACCCGGGAACACCATTAAAAGATAAGACAACCACAATTAGGTTGCACTTCCCTGCTTCCTGCCCTCCCCATAGCTCTGGATATGTGCATAGCAATCCTATTTTAAGCCCCTCCACATCTGTATTCATACAGTATCATTCTATCAGTAGTATATGAGTCTGCATAATATGTGAATAAGTCAGATTTTCAAGCCTTCCGATTCATACTTGGAAAACACCAAAGACTGCGGCCACATTTCTCGCAGTGGATAACATGAGACATTTCAATAAGGTGGACAGTGGATGACCACATAATTAATCCTGCCTTGGGTGTTAGAGCTGCAGAGGAGAAATGCAGCTCCTCATCCAGCCCACTGAAGAGAAGGGCCCCACAACCCCGGGAGCCCTTTGCCCGTGGGAGGAACTGCATTATATTTCTCTCTTTCCATTTCATTTGATTTTATATGTTCCACTGAGCTATTTACTCTTTCCTCTGAGTCTGTGTCACTTCCATATTTATTTTTAAACCTCTGGGCCCTGGTGCAGACATTGGCTGACCTTTATTTAAATGTCTCCTCTACTCTGAGCGGATCTCATTACAGCAGAGCTGGTGGCTTTGCACTATCTATCTCATTTCAAAACTTTTTCTCTTTGCACTTGCGGCGATCCTCAGCTATTCCGCAACGCTAATTACTGAACCCGAGTAATGATGTTCCTCTCTGCTGAAGATATGTGTCCCACCACCCGAGATCCTATATACGCATTAAGCAGAACTCCCTCTGGATTCTCAAAGTTCCTTGAGCAGTTAACATCTCATCACTGCTTTCTGCTCTGTCTCCCTCACTCTCAGTGCTCCTCCTACAGGATCTAGGCAACACGTCACAATCATATATATAATCAACTGGTCCACTATGTGGATAGTGCATCTTGATCAAGTCCCTGAGCAGAGTTGAAAAGACCTGAGAGCATAGTAAACCACTATCCATTATTCAGCAAGCCCTTGACCTGTGTACTGAGAACAGCCCATGAAAAAAGAGCAAAACATTACATTACTTTTGTTTTTTGCACATTAAGCCCAGACACTGGCATTGCCCTGACATCCAAGTTTCGTATTGCTCCTGATGAAGGTAGCCTAAAAACATGCTTTTATCTAACCTTAAAGACAAATTTCAAAGGAGACCTTACAGATGAATAGTACTGTTTGTGAGAACATACTCTGTTGTTGAATGTGCAGAGTCACCTCTCCCCCCTCTTTCGTCTTCCATTCCCTCCCTACCTTCTCTCCTGGCCTCCTCGCAGCTCTCCTTGATCTTCCTGCGGCAGACAGCAGCCAGGGCAATGAGCAGCACCAGCAGACACACTGCCAGGCCAACAGTTACCCACAGAGCTACCGGGGGGAATGAGATGTTCTGACCTGAAACAAAGGGTAGAGGGAGAGAAGGGGCAGAGAAGGGAGAGCCTCATTATTCACTCTTGCAGAGCTAAAATAAGAGCACGACTGTCACCACTGTATCCATCACCATTACTTCAGTTTTTGACAGTTTTGCTGTTTGTCATAAAAACTGGAATTAGCCAGAACTACTTACGCACAACGTGATGACAGTGATGATGCTAAATGCCATCATCATTATCATCATCATCATCATCATCATCATCATCATCATCATCATCATCATCATCACTGCCGTTGTCGTCGTCTCCTTCGTCAAAGCCACTCTATATTAGGCTTGACGTTCAAAAACAGTGACAGTGAAAAGAGTGAACAAAAATGAGCGTGAACCTCACGAGCGTGAGTAAGATCTCCTCCACTCGAGTCCAATTAAGACACTCAAGTTTTTCAATTGAGTCCAGATGGCAGATAGCTTAGCAGACGCACACGACTGTGTTGTTGTTTCACTCAAACAGTATTGGCATGGCCCAGAGAGGATATTGACTATCCCACCCCCTGCCTCCTGCTACACATTGCTCTGATATCTGAAGTTATGCATTTATTCCAATAAACTATAACTGCTTAATGTCCACATGATAATTCCCTGTCTGGCATTGAATGAGTAGTGATAATGTTAATATGCATTTACTGGAAGGGGGGGGGTGTGTGTGTGTGCAATGAGAACATATCTTGCAAACAGCACTGGACAAAAATCACCTTCAAGGCAATTATCCATCACAGTTAGTGACAGCATCTTGGCAAACTACAAACTGATGAGGAGAAATTACAAAAACAAAAAACAAAAAACAAAAAGAAAAAAAAAAGGTCAGCAAGACAAAAACGATATCAGAGACACAACCAGATTTCCCTGGGGTATTCAAACTGAACAGAGGGACAGAAAAGAAAACAGCACAGCCACTAAATAGCTGTGAGCCAAGCACAAACAGACCTTCCTCAAAGAGTGCCCGTTCTGGGTAGATAGGGAAAAATAAAAAAAAAATAAAAAAAGAAAGACTGAAAAATGACTGGCACTGGAAAGAGGAAATGATGAAGCATCTGTAAGGACTTGGCATCAGACATGATGACAGGCAGACAGGCTATAATACAACCCAGCCAAGATGGAGGGCAAATAGAGGCATCGTTTTGGAGGTAATCAATTCTCAGATGGAGATCCAGTCCTGATGCTGAGAAACAAAATGTGCCTTATTGTTCCACAAAACAGACTTAATGAAAGGCCAAAGAGACCCACTGATGAGAGGAGGAGGATGGATATGTACTCACCGTTTCATTATTATGAAAAAAAAAAACAGAAAAAAAACGTAAGTCTCTATATCAGTGGATATTAACCAGTCAGTCTGTCAGTCCACCGCTTTGGTCCAGACCAAAATATCTCAGCATGAACTGGTTGTATTTACCACAACATTTTGTACTGATATTTATATTTTCCACATGATAACTAGTAATGTGATCACCAATATTTCACCAATATTTTGTTATGAATCGTGAGTTCGCAGTTTGGAGTTGCCTTGTTATTGTTATCCAGGTTTTTTTTTTACAGGGGTTTTTACTAACGTCAACTACTTCGATGACGTCGCAGCACGGCTCATTCACTCCATGCTCTGTGACAGTCGGCTACACAGAATTTGGTACTGCTAATAACATGGTTTGTTTTTGTGTATTTTCAAATTGTCCAAACAAAATGACAAGTTGGATGAAGTTCAGCTTCCACAGGCAGAGCATGGAGTGAATGAGCCGTGCTGCGGTGGCGCACAGCAGTGATGTCATCGAAGTAGTTAGGTTAGTAAAAACCCCTCTAAAAAACCCCGGATGACAGTGACAAGGACACTCTGAACCTCTGCAAACTCACAGGGGAATAGTACTGGAGATTCATAACAAGATATTGGTCAAATGAACGAGTTTCGCGGCAGATAATGTCTTAATTAGAGGCTGCATTGTCGATTCCCCATCACTCTCACTATATGGATATACACAGATCTCGAATGGATCTAAATATCGTCTGAAGGACTCCAAGTTACACCAAAATTGTATGGGTGAGCAAATGAACGTATTTTATGCTAGAAATATGGTCCAGGTTGCAAAAAATTTAACTTCTCCTTTAATATCAGCATCTTAGCATCATCACTGTGAGCGTGTTACCCTGCTGACATTAGCATTTAGCTTAAAAAACAAACATGCTGTGTCTGTGTCTATTTACAGCCAAACACCATTCAAACTAATAACTACTATTCTCAACAGAGACTTTATTTATTGAGACTTTATTTTCAAAGGATAGCTCCTTGAGATGTATCATCTCATCTTCTAGGGGGTCCTGAATACCAACGACAAATACAATCAAACAAAAAATCAATTATCAGCAGTACAGAATCATAATGAAGGATAAACACAAAACATGATACCAGACTTTCAGACACAGAGACACCAATCCACACATGCACACTTCCACAATGCTCCAGCGAACCTAACTACCCCCCCCACACCGACAAGTATTACACATCAAAATCAGAGAAACCCTCTGCAATAAAATATATACAAGGGTGAGCCTGTGTACACATACACACAAATACGTGTACTTATACATGCACATACATACATACCTACTTATACTCACAAACATGTGCACACAATAGTGTACGTAAAGTGCGCAATTATTGCTAAGGTAGGTATTAACATATTCACAGTCTATTTTTAAGGTCATCGCAGGCTGTTTAGCCATATCTCTTTCAACACAGTCTCAATTCACAAGGCTCTAAAAAGACTCTTTGCCACTGCCTCTGCAAAACAGGATAAACAACCAAATGCCACAGAGAAAGGATAAAATCTAGAAAGTCAATCCTGTCATTTTGATGAAGCTGCGTACGCCTCCCCCGGCTAGTCATGACTGATGATGCTGGGGCTCACTGTCCACCGAGCCCTTCACTCTGCTATATTTAAAGAATGACCATCTGAGAGCCACTTTGTACCAACAACGAAACTATAAAACATGTATGAAAGACGAATAATCATACGCAAGTTGTTTCGACTCATGAAGTCAGAGAAGTAACAAATGTGTCTAGCTCTTTGTGACTAGAAAAGAAACGTGCTGCTCTTTGTTCCTGTTGTCTTCCTCATTCTCTTTTTGTTCTCACACCTCCCCACCACGCTCTCTCTCCCTCAAGGCAGACTGATAAAGACAAATGCCATAGTCGGCTATCACTGCTACGCTGGGGCCCAAAGGGCTGCAGGATCATATTTTTCTTTTGCTCTTGTTTGATGATGTGATTTCGTTTTCTTCAGAAATAGATTTGTCTCTAATGGCTCTGTTTACCTATCGTCTCTCTCCCCCTTTCCCTATTCCCTCTGTGCAAGGGTGAGGATGGAGTGCTCTGAGTTGCACTGTCACATTACCTGGAGTCTGCAGACTTCAGAGCTGTACCAAACAGGGCAAACTTCACCCCTCACATTTGGCATTTTCTAGATGCTATGCATGTGAAGCACTCATCAGAAGACACATTTTAAGTGAACACGGCTGGAAGTACAAATTGCGACTGCATTAACTGACGTGATGTGTTACAAAATGAAACAAGACAATCATAATAACAGACCTAAATGTCACACACTCACTAGGGTTCCTCTCTGTCGCTACACATTCACTGTTGATTAGTCATTGTACATAAACCACACGGATATATATCTTTTTTTCCTTATAATTTACTGCAACATGAAAAGCCTGGCGGCATAATGAAAGTCTGCAAATTTTAACTAAATGCTGCTTTTTATAAAATTTGTTTTCATTGTATATGTTTAATTTGTTGATTTTAAGCTGCCCCGTAGTAATCATTCCATTTTGGCAGCACCTTTATCATTAAATATACATGAATCATTTTAATTAAAAAAAGCAAAAGCAAGTACATTGCAAATACATACATGTAGCAGGTCACCCCCCCTTCTGCATTCTTTTTTATTTTTAAAATCTGCGGAGGGTTTTGTTTACTACAAGAATGGCAATTAGCTCCCAGTCTTCCTGTAATGCATTTATAAAATGTCATTGTCATGTGCTGTGGCCCCGAGAAAAGCGGCATTCCACAGCTGTCTGAACATGTGGAGGTCACATCTGTCTTGTACGTTACTTATAGATCCAGTAGGTGGACCCAGTTACAGGAACATCTGCCCAATATAGTGCACATCCAATATCATGCTCAGCTTTTATGGACACTGTATCTGTGAGGCATCGAGTCATCACCAAAGCAGTTTTAGAGGCTATAAAATGGTGCTGTTGTATTACTTACTATTATATTGTACATATACTGTGATGTGCTATTGTGTCAATTGTTTTTTTTTGTTGTTGTTGTTGGACACTATCAAAGTTCTTTATATATAATGAAAAGGTACTTCTGGTAGCTACAAATGTACCTTGAATTGATGTTTGCAGTGTTTTTATATAGATTGTATCGACCACACCTGGAGCCTATTTTCCACTGTTACTTCTTATACAAGGTGGTGTTTCACTGTAGGTGTTTTGTGTATCATAGGGGGCCACAGCAGGCTGCTAAGGTAAAAATAGATATTTAATGGGGGCAGGCAAGAGTATGATAAAACACCCCCTCCATATGGAACCTCTAACACAGGGCACATCACCAGTGAGAAATGAGGCTCCCTTAGTCTCTGGAAGACACTATAAGGGACTCACAAGGGGCTAGCTTAGGTATTGTTTGGGCTTCAGTGAATGTAAGACCCAAGACTTGCAGGCATTTTTACAAGCCTGAGTGTTTTCTTTCCAGCACATTTGCTGGAATAGAGTGCTCCTAAGACTCCTTTGCCTGTCATCCTGGTTCTGCAATGTGAAGGCGGTGGAGATCAAAGCTGCTTTCTCTCCAACTGTCACCCCAGTTTTACCTGCCTAGAAGAAACCTACCCTCTTAAGCTGTGACCAAAGGAGAATAATGTCCTTTGACAGGAGGATGGCTTCAGGCTAAAAAGAGCCTCAAGGCTCATTGTAGACAAGCTGGAGGGATGACGAAGAGGAGAGGAAGAGTCAATTAGGTTTTACTTTCATTGTCAGGATGAACAAGCTGGCCTTATCCTGACTAGGTTGTGAAAACAGAGGAAGAGAGAACGGGGACCTGTAGAGGAGAAGCGCTGATCACAGAAGAGCCCAGGGGTTGATCAGCAGCAGGGCCCAGGCCTGCTAGAGGGCCTATGCAGCCCTGGAGACCAGGGAGGCACAGCCAGGCCCAGGACTGGAAATAGGCTTATATATCTCTCTAACAATGAGTCACATTGCAGAGATAAAGACATTCATTCAGACAATACAGTAAGGCAGGGTAGAAACTGTAAAGTGAATGAGATATAAAACTCAGTGAGACAAAACAGGAGCTCACACTTAAATCAAATTCACCCAAAACTGGTGAGGTGATTGATGCATGCTACCTCAGTGAGTGCAAACAGGCTTGCCGACAGAGGTGATTTAAACTTCTTTATTCAGTTTCCGTGTAGCACTGCCGATCTCTCAGGAAAGAGACCGGCAGAAATAAAAACAACAGCGCTAATGGAAAGAAGATGGCCTTAGTGTCAGAGGGCACGGATTAGCCAGAATGAAAAACATGGGCATGAATATTAGCATCACATTCAACGAATGACTTTGAATTTGTTTCAGCTTCAGTTTCAATTACCAGCCTTTATTATCAACCTCAAAGGTGTCCATCAAAACACATTCAGCCCCAGCATGAAAAGCCTGTGACCATGCAGACACACCAGCTGTTCTTCCAATATTTCTAGGAACACCTCTCTTCTCTGGGAGAGGACAAGAAGCTCACTTGTAGAGGCATAACTTGGCAAACTGAGATTGATGGCGACAGATTTTTGTCCTGTCAGCATCTTTGCTCTGAGCCTTCTCTCCTCTTTTTGCATTTCAATAAATTGCTTTTCAGCGAGATGCTACCTCAGTGTCTTATTGGCATGCAGAGAGGAAAAGCGTTTGTCTCTAGGACGACCTAGCGCCCATTTACTTACACAATTTGTCTGACATTATTGCCCTTCTCTTGATGCCATGGGCTTGTGGCGAACATGAGTGTATGATGTGGAGATATGCACATTAAAACTGACTAATGGGTCTGCATTTATAGGAATAAAGTTTCTAACAGCCCTCTCTTTATTCCCCAGCAGTAGAACTGTAAAAGCCATCTGGTGGTGGTGGTGAGCGGCGTGATGGAGGGTAAGAGGGAAAGAAAGGTGGATGAGGTAAGCGAGTTGGCGAATGGTGGAGGGATGGCGTAAGTGGGATATTGACCAAGTGACCAAAACAGGTGAAAAACAAGGGAGTGGCTGAGTTGGTTTGCTGCTCACTGCATACAAGCATTGAAGCACTGTAGCACACACACATCTTCAAGTATTAAACATTTGAAATTGTACTTGAACATGTTGAGCTACTCTTCAGTTTATCCTTATGGGTCGTTTTGTCAAGCACAAATACACAATATGACTATAGAATATATCTCAACGTAGACATCATGACCTTCTGTTTGTGTTTATTGTACTAAATGTCATCTAGATAGATGTGACTTCCAGCTGCACTAAACTCAGAGCACATCTACTCAGTGCCATATACTGTAAACAAATGCATAGGACAGAATTCAGTGAGGTAATCTCAGTGAGTGTCTGGGCTGTTTTTGTGTATTGCCAGAGTACATACAACCAAACCTACAATGACAGCCACTGATTTGTTACGGGGAAGTAGGGGGAGGCTAAGGCTCAGGCACACGCTAAGGGATGGATTCAAGTTTTACTCAGATATGCCAAAGGCAAGGTTGAATTTTCTCATCTTTACAGTTGAAGGTAATCCCATACCAAGTAGACTGGCTAATTAACTGAGTATACAGCTGAGAGCCAACTGTATGGCTGTCATGTTAGCAAGACAGATGCGACATTGCAGGCAGAAGGGTGTGAGGATGTGTAATAACTCTGTGCAGGAATATATTAAACAAGCCTGAGGTAGATGTGGGCAGTGTAACCCGAATAAACTGCACACCAGTGCAGATACGTGCCCTGACATGGATTTGGCTACACCATTTATTGTGGTAGGGAATGGATTTTAAATGTCACGTCAAAGTGCACGGTGAGGATCAGCTTAGTGCACGTTGGCCAACGAGAGGCTTCTGTTTTACACTAAAACAAACACACATTTGCATGCAAAGAAAAGGGTGGGTGAAGCAATGGAGGCAGACAGCTCAATAGAGACCAGAGCAAACCATGAGGAAACATGTCAGCAAGCATGAGAGATGTTGGAGGATGTGCTCTGGCTCTGACACGAGCAGCACTGGCAATGGCGTAAAGAGAAAAACCACAATGCAGACATTGTTGTCAGAGTAGCTGTCCTAAATGATGACATGTCAGCCGTGAAGGGAAACGGTGCAAACACAGGATTCATGGTGCATAAAACAGTCTTGCAATTATTTTACCCCAAAGAAAAGTAGTTCGTACTGCCACTGTTGTGAGAGAGTGAAGCAAACAACACACACACCTGTGCAGTGCGTACAAAACTCCATTAATGTCTGATCAATCTTAAATGTAATGTCTGGTATTAAATTGCTGTCCCAGAGTTTTGTCTTGCACCACATATTATATTTAAATTATAAGGAACATGTCTAAAAATGATATATGTCATGGTATTATCATATTAAAAATACACTGTGATCAAATTTCATGTCAAATTACCCAGCCCTCATCTGAGAGGGAGATGAAAGCAGACAACTTTACTGCCTCACAACAGGTCTGCCCACCTCATCTAACACCAGCCAGGCTAGTTCTCTCTCTCAACATCTCCCATGTCCCTCCCAGCCCCACTGGGGCCTCAATTAAAAACTCCTCTGATGTCTAGTAACTGACAGAGACTCCATCACTTCCACACATGCCTCTCCACTGAGAGTGGCATTAAGATGTTGGAGGCAGAGTGGACTATTGATTTTCCCTTTTTTTTCTTCTTCTTCTTCGTTTTTTCTTCTTCTAGTCGCTCCATTTCTTCACTGGGCCATCTTCACAATACGAGCGTAACTTGGGTGCAATAATCAGTTTACCACGTTGTGTTGTCACCATTTTTAATTGGCTTTCAAACAAGGACTGCCTGCAAGATGCTGAGGATGTGTAGGAGACAATCACTAGTGACAGCTATCAGTACCAAAACAGACTATCTGGCCGCTTGATAAAGCCAAGTGGAGGCGCAAAGAGCAAAGCAACAAGGATAAATAGGTATGAAAGGACTAAAGAGGCATTTAAAACAGAGAGTGCAATTTACTCTAAAAAACCCAAACTTATTTGATACTTGAGCTACTTTTTGTTCCTCTTTAAGCCGTATTAATGGATTTCTCCGAGCCGTGAACACAACTTCGATATATTATCACCTTATAAAGCTGTTTGTGGTTATGGTGAGTGCTACAGCAAATGGTTACCTACACATCCACATGCAAAAACACACAGCCCAACATTAACTTTCATTGTTCAAACTGCTGTCGCTATGTGTGCAAGCGCCCACACACACACACACACATTCCTGTATGGGCATCATAGTGAGCTCCAGGTAAGTGTGCAGATGAAGTGAGGACCACCCTTTCTGCTACACAGAGAGAAGTATTTGTAACTTTCCCCACTAGATGACCCTGATTCAATGTCCCACCTCAGATTCTTTAAGAAACAAAGTGAAACAATCAGCATGAAAACACACGACTAGTGAAGTGAGGACTTTTTCATGGGCGCCATTTTGGATTAGTGTGTAGCTAGACTATTTGACTTATGTCACTTTTCAAGTCTTTGAAAGAAAATTAGCCAGAGTTCAAAGCCATGTAAAGTCAAATACAGCAGATGTCGTCGGAAGCGTCGGAACATATCAGTTCCTGGTCCCGGTTCTGGTCCGGGTCCGGATCCCGGACCCGGTCCCGGTCCGAGCCCGGTCCCGCTTCCGGTCCCGATCCCGGTCCCGGTTCGGATCCCGGTCCCGGTTCCGGTTCGGGTCCCGATCCCGGTTCGGGTTACGGTTCGGGTCCCGGTTCCGGTTCCGATTCCGATCCCGGTTCCGATCCCGGTCCCGGTTCCGGTCCGGGATCGTGATCGGAACCGGAACCCGAACCAGAACCGGGATCCGAACC
>OMNW01008006.1:8596-39715 GCA_900303245.1 Selene dorsalis
AAAAGAATTTAAAAGATGCAGTTAATATAAATGAAAGAGATGCTTCTCATCTGAGCTGCAGCATCTGGTTCATAAAAGATCCAAAACACAGAGCACATACACCACCAAACAGAGCAAGACAAACACAGTACATGCAGCTTACATTTCTGTGCTAATAACTGGACCAAGCCATTGCCCGGAAATCATTTCCTTCTTTCCTGATTAGGATCAGGATCCGTTTTCTCTCTGTGTGTCTGTGATACTGGTTTAATGAATAGCCCTTTTAGATGACGGCTAGCTCCGGCCGTTTAATTAAATGAGTGGGTGAATGTACAGTTATATCCAAGGACAACAGTGGTTCTTCATGCCTGACGTCCCCCTGAATTAGCTCACATCTCTGTCTCTGAGACGTGGAGACCTGTGCTCATCTAGCAGCCATGTCTGTGGATACACATGGGTCATCGAGGTGAGGGAGGTACAATTAGCACACATGAATGTAACAAGAGTCAGTCTTGGTATAGTAATGTGGCTTTTCATGGTGTAGAAATGTGTCATGTTAACAAGCATTTACAGTTAAGATACTGTTGTTAACATTTACACTCAGTCAGACAAAGCTAACATCAATAAAGATCCTTTACTGAGGAAAAGGGAAATGTATGCATTAACAGTAAATGCTCCAAAATCCTCAGCAAAGTTACTAAAAGGAGCTTGAGGGGAGGATCATTTTCTAAACCAATGACTCCAACGTCAATATTCAACATTCTTACCTCGGCTTTCATCCAACACAGCTGAGAAATGTCCACATCCACTATTTTAATACTACAGCAACTAATGAAGACCATACGATATCATCTAAAGATCAAAGAACATGTATTAAATTGACTTTGTGGAGTGCACCTGTGCTCATTGTTGGGTGCACATGGTTCACATGGATGGAGCACAGAGAAATATTAGTTGTTATATATCATACACAGGTGTAATGTAAGGTAGCAGTATGTACTGCATTGCAGACTCACTCACTCTTAGGAAAGCAGCAAACTCTCAGTCAGTCAGTCACTGATACACCCAGGCTAATCCTTATGTTGGCTTATTGCCACCTTAGCTGTCAAGTGAGTCATATATATAATTTCATAGCAACATTAAGCTCATTAACATTCACATTTTCAACTTCAAGTCAAAACTACAAAATGTTAGTCAAGGTCAGTTGTTCAAATAAATAAGTCTTGTTTCAAGATGTGCATTTGAATGTGCTGCAAATGTTTGGTAGCCTTATAGCACCAGCTCCTGATTACTAACACCAGGGATCAAATTGATTAATTGATTTGTCAATGCAATGTCAGAAAATTGTGAAAAATGCTCTTTATGTTTTTCCAGAACCCAAGGTGATGGATTCACTTCATTCGACCAAAGGCCTGGTAAAGATATTGGATTCACAATGATGTGAGAAAACCACCAAATCTTCAGATTGGAAAAATGAAGGATCTTTCGCATTTTTGCCTAAATGACTGTAACAAATAATCATATATCATCTTTTCAGCTATAGGCACCATCTCCCCAGCTACATGTAACCAGTTCAACACCGAATCAATATCTGTGCTCCTATGAGCAACACTGCTCTAATGGAACATGAGCAAGTACACAGGGGAAAACAAAACTTTTATTTCAGTTTGGTTTAGATTCACCTACCGAGACTCCATTAATGTTTGGACAAAGAGAAACACAGACAGAGAGAGAGAGGATGATGAGAAACTTAATATTTTTTTAACCTCAGATCAAAGCCAGTTTGCTCTGCTGTGTGTTTGCAGAGTGATTTACCAGAGTACAGTGCAAGGTTGACTCCAAAAAAAGTTTGTTTTTCACCAAAAAACATCTGACATCAGACAGGCATATGCAGATGATTTCCTGGTAGAGTATGTTTATTTGTTAAAAAGCTCCACAATGCCACCTCATGGGATTTAACATGTTTATTAAAGCAGTAATTACTCCAGTCCTGCATGAATGTCAGCATGATCTATTGCTGAAGCTCTGGATATATTAGGAGCCACAAAAGTTTGCTGAAAGTTTACAAGAAACATCTTGAATTAAAAACTATTGATTATGCTAATGAATCGCTGCAGCATATGTGTTGAGGGTACAGTGGTTTGAGAGGGGAGCAGAGCTCACACAGCTGAATACCAATTAATTTTGTAATTTAAAATCAGGGCAGCAGCATGATCTCTGGATTTAATGATATGCGGTGTATTTCTGACAGCCTGTCTCTCCTGGCAAATATTGTTTGTGCTGAAGATCTATTAACTCGGTTCACTCTCATCTCTCATTTGCCATCAATTCTGTCACGCTTCTCTCTCCGTGTGCTAGACATCTATTAACACAGTTATTTTTCAGAGTCTCCTCATTTCCCCTTCCACTCACTGTCCATTTCTCTCTTGCAGCTGACAGACAGGCAGGCTTAGGGCTTACGTTCACGAGTGAGGTTGAATTATGTTAACGGCCAGATTTGTAATCAAGATAATGGTAGTTTGAGGTCCAGCTGCCGCCTGGCTAGAAAACAAAAACAATTGCAGTTTTTTAAAATGATGTATCACCCTCTCAGCCGCTGTTGTCCTGTTCGGTGCAGCGCTGGAGAATTACAGCTCTCAGAACTGATACACTTGCAGCCATGATACAAGTGAAATGCGATGAAGGTGATGAATCAGGTTTTCTGCAAAGTAAACACCAACGTGTTTATAATTAGCAATTTAATGGGACCTAGGTATTTATAGAAACCATTTGTCCATGTACCTACTCTATAAATCTACACCGAGCGGTTGTATTATGAGTATAGTTTCATTACATGATGCAGTGGACTGATTCTACAACACATCTTTACACAACTACAGCCATGGTAACAGCTCTGGCAGGGCAGTGCATGGAGCTATATGCTAATGCTAGAATGTCAAACTATAATAAATTGCAATATAATAGCAACCCATCTAAGAGATTTGGTGCAGTATGACAAAAAGTCAGGACATTAATGAAGCGAATAGGATTCATCCTCTGGGGAATATGAATGTCTGTACAAAATTTGATGACCATCCAGCAATTATTCTGATGTTATGTCATGATACTATATATGTAGTGCATAGGTTTTGTGAAATGACTTGAGAGGGCAATGCCATCTGTTTCCATGCATAAGTCATGAGAATTAATAACTGAGCAAATATTGAGAGACAATTAAGATCTGAAGTGGCATGAATCAAACCATGCTTGAATACAACACAGGGCGTTATTAACATGGATATGCACTGCATATGGATTTTTTCTAACTGTATATGGATTTTTCAGCAAGTAGGAGATGTTTATGTTCACAGGAGGAAGGTGCATTTACTGTACAACACCCTGTCTGATGTGCAAGGAATCTACATCACTGAATGTGGAGCCACACAAAATAGATAGATAGATAGATAGAAAATTAAAGACACAGAGAGTAGATAGAGTACAGTATTACAGACAGAGGGGCCATGTTGTATTGCTGTTAACCCAGCCTCAGAATAGCTCAGGAGAGGATCCTGGAGAGAATGAGTATACAATATACCCAAGAGTCTTTGAACAGTGCTTTGATCTGCCTGCTGCAGAGGAAACCCACAACACCAGCATCTAGTGTTCACCACCGCACCAGTAAATCACACAGCCCCAGGGCAGAGGGATGTCAGCGTACACCTGGCTGACAGGAGTGTGATTGTGTGTGAGGGGAGCATGAGTGTGTTCATGTGTATGGATTTATTAATCTGGCTCGATGTGTGTCTTCAAGTGTACAGTAGCTAAATGCACTTGGTAATTGTGAATTGATCGGGGGGCTTTGCAAGCGCTTAAGGTGCTTTTAATTGAAAGTTGGTAATTTCAAGTGTGATTTCCTGTTTCTCCATAGTTGTGTGTGTAAGTGTGTGTGTCCACTTTGCTAAATTCTGTACGTAGGAATCCTTTCCAACTGTTATTTGACCTGAAGTGACACATTAACACACACTCTGTTGGTATGTGTGTGTGTGTTGTGTGTGCATGAATGTCTTTCTACCTTTATAGACCCAACGTGCTTTAGAGCAGGAGGAGGTTTTGAAAAATCTACAAGAACAGAGCACATTTTGGCTCAGTCGACATTTGGACCCCGACTGGGTGAAGCCGAGTTACATAGTTTATCCATTTTGAATACCAGATCCAAGAGTGAACAGAGAGAGATCCCCTGTAGACAATCTCAACTCTCTTTCTGCTCTGCAATGCAGTGGGAGAGACAGACACGTGGTTTCATAACTTTGAAGGTAGAAGGGCCTCTGACATTCTGCTCCTGGGACTGTTGATTGAGGTGCAGGTGTAGAGAGGCTGGTGATCTGAAATGAATTCATACAGCCAGTAGGTAAATGGCAGAGATGTCATCTTGCAAAGATATCTCACTTGGAAACATTTCTTGTAAGTGGTTTTAAGTAGTAAATGAATAGTCCACTTATCAGCTCTGGAAAATGTGAGAGGCTCAGGAGGATAAAGTAACCAACCAATCTTAACAAGATTATCTGTGCTAAAGTCCCTTTTGAACTTCACAGTACAACTTTTTTTCTTCTCTTTTTTTTTTGCCTTTAATAGTACATCAGCACTCTGGTCTATGAGAGGATTGATAAATAGCAGCTTTGGCCATCTCCAGAAAATCTATGAAAGTATATCTCTGACAATACAGGAGAGGTTTCAGCAGAGACTCAGCCAATAAGGTAATTTTATCTGACCAGTAGCATCTGGAAAATCGAGTGGCTGAGTGATGGAGAGTGATATAACACAGTAACGTCATCTTCCACCAAACAATTATACTTGGCACCATGAGGACTACTCCATTATGTGCCGCAGGTTACTCTCTCAAAACAATGGGCTCTGCGTTTTTATAGTATTGTTCAGTTTTATATAATGAAAACATATTCCTGTGAGATGAAAAATGACCCGACCAAAGAGGCAGTGTCATAACAATTTAAATATCAAAGGCATGTTTGCCTTTGATATTTAGAGTATCCCAAAATATATTCAACTGCAAAAACACAGAGAATCACGTCTGCAGAGACAAAATTGACTTCATGACGCCTCAAAGCTCTCAGCTGTAAACAATGGGAATTTCCCTTTAGCAATCAATATATCAATTGGTGGATGTGTGTACAAAATGACAGTCATTGTCAGTACCATTCATCCAAATGGCTTGTTGTTGAGACATGACTATCAACCTGCTGGTAGGACTAGAGGGGATCACTGAAGTCAGTAGGATTCATTTGATGAAAATCCCTGAAACATTTCATGGCGATCCATCAAGTGTTCAACAGAGAGACGGACCAATATTGCCTTCACTAGATCTGCACTGCTAGTGTGGCCAAGTAATTGCTGTACCAGTTTTCTGGTTCCACAATCTTAACTCTTTTGAATCTACTTCGGGGTCATGGAGCTTTTTTATTTATACATTTCACAGGAATAAAAAAAAAAAAAGTTTTAAACACAGAGCAGAAACTTCTTTGTATTTTCTAGAGGAATGACTCTAATTTATACAGCATACATTATTAATCATGTTCATTTTTCTGTGGTGGCCTTGGTGTGGTTTTTTCATCCACTGCATGAAAGAGAAAACACAGTCTGGCTCTGCTGTTTCTTCCTCCCTTTCATCTTCAGTGTACTCTTAGTAACAGACACAGTGGTTGCTTTTGATGCACAATATGTCTTCTCTTTCTTTTAGACCACCTCCCTATCCTTCTGCAGGTAGTGTACAGGAAGCTCAAGGTGACCACAGTGGAGAGTGGTGTGATGCTGCTGTTGCTGGCGTTGCTGCTGCTGGTGTTGCTCTCCCTTCCCTTCTCTTCTTCTCTCAGTTAAAATGAACTAAGAAAGCTCTTAAACCCTCACACATGGAAAAGCACACACTCAGATCTCACATACTGTCACGGCAGGAATAAAAATCCCAGAAGTATGCTATTACTCTAAATGTCAGAACAGCTCTCTCCTTGAGTGTGACAGCCTACTGCTGATGCTAGTCCTACAGAGTGTGTGTGTCTTTGTGTGACATGATTATATGTAATGTATTCCTTTCCTTTCTCCTCTTTAGTCTTGAGTCCCACTACATGTTTGGAGTGAAGCAGACCATCCATGCATAGACTTACACTAAATGTGTAGAGGTGTATAGAGGAGATCTATAATGCCTGGCATGGGAGTTGAGCCTCCACCCTCTAATTGCACCTCTTGGTGGGTTTTTCCACAGGGACTCATTCTTGCAGCATCACCAAGCACACATAAGGACCTGCTCCATCTCTTCACATACATCACATCAACCCTGAAGGTTTTCCAGCCCACTGAGCTAAGAGGCATGTTAGTAAACATGATAAGAAAAAAAAAGATCCTTACATGCAAGCATGTAAGGACGAATAGATGAACGTAGACATACACGTGTCAAAGACACATGCGTGCAGAGACGCCCATGACTGATGGTGCTCTCCTTGTATATACGCGGAGGTATAGACCATCTCAGTACTGAAATGGATGCCAGAGGAAAAAGAATGAGAGAGGTATTCACAATGATATATACTGTATATACATATATAATCAAAATTTCAAATCAGCTCAGTAAATTCACAGTTTACAGTAACTGCAGTCATCTGTGTCACTGTATCACACTAATGAAGTCCTGTGGGAAAAATTCTTGACAATCTTCTAACATAGGTGAGGCGTGCAAAGATTTTCACAGCACTTAAAATTATAAATCAGCGGCATAGACATAATGCCATTGTCATTGTCAAATGTTGGTATCCAAACTCCCTCCCGGGACTTGTATACATTATGACGTTCTTAATGCAGATGTATATACTAGGAGTGTTGATATTAGCATAGTTAAATGCATTTTTAATGCCACGTTTACCCACGGCTTTAAAGCAACGTCAGAGCAATTATTAAAAAATCAATGCACGAAAAGAATCAATTACACAGAGCTTCCAGGCAGATTTTCAGGCGAGTGGTGATTTCAGATAATGTCACGCTCATACTTTTTTTAAAATTTCTTTCCTGCCATTTACTCCTCGCTACTTTTAAACCCGTGATACCATCAACACAAGCTTAAGTTTTGGCCTTATACTCTCCAACCATGGCTTATACGTACAGAGCTCACTGAGAATCTTGAGTCTCTTCACCCTCCCACTTTCTTCTCCAGTCTGTGAGCCCTGAGCTAAAACGTAGCTTTGGCGTGACGGGAGAGACTTCTCTCTGAACCAACTTTGGCTAGCGACGATTATCCAACAGGCCAATAATGAGCCCTCACTTTGGGAAACAATCCAAGTCAAATGTGTGTTGCGCTGATAACGTTTGCAATCAGAACGGCCCTGCCTGCACAGCAACTGTGGGAGAGAATGAGGGGGTGATAAAAAGCGTGAGGAAATAACACGCATAGACGGTTTACTGCAAACTCAGCAAGGTGCTGAGATAATTCAGAGGTGAGGGAATTCAAGTTTGTATTCTGCCATTTCTGTTTTGACCCTTCAATGACTCATTATTGACGGATTTGATTGAAAGAGAGCCATAGCTCTTTAGTTTGACCATTCCTTCGTCTGCAATTGAACAGTCATTTTCCTGAAAACTGAAACAATTTGTGATTTCCTCTGTGTAAAGAGAGAATACAGATTAAACACAACTGCAATTACTGAATTTACGTTTAGACACCTGAAAGGAAGCCAGATGCATAAACACATACAGACTAAGTTCCAAAAACAAATACAGACCCATTTTGGTGCCTTTATTCACTGCAGGTATATTATTTCATTTAGAAAATCAGAATTTTTATACGCACCGTCACCCCCTTTCATCCATACCTCCGTCCCTCTTACCCCCCTCATCAAACAATCCATTCAAACTCGTCGTGCCACTTCTCCTCCTGTTCATCCCATGTCTCCAGCTGTATCTCAGATTAGCAGCTGTAGCCTGTACAAACCACAGTAACAGGAGCAGGCTGTTCTTTTCCTCAGCTGAATAATCTTTATTCACACAGGAAAATTGAAGCCAATGTGCCAAGAATGCAGCTTAACTGTCAACCACACCAAGAGATGCCAAGTGACGAGGGAAAAAGGGAGGGTGTGTGTGTGTGTATGTGTGTGTGTGTGAGTGAGAGAGAGAGAGAGAGAAAGAGAGAGAGAGAGAGCACACATCCAACACCAGTGCTTCCATCAGAGGGGAATGAACTGTTTGTGGTGAATTGGAGAGTCAATCTGTTGTTATGCTGCAACGCGGAAACAATGACAACCTCAATATGCTGCAAATGCGTGACAGTATGTTTCATATAGAGTGAGGCAGCAGTTGCAGTAATACCTGCCACTCTGCAGATCCCGTTCCCATGTTCTTTTATGTGCTCTTTAAAATGTAACCACTTCAAATTTGACTTCAAAGAGACAACTTCTAGGGAATTGACATAACAGCTTCATTTTTATATTTATAGCCATGTGCTTCTGAAAATTAAACAATGTTTCATAAAAATTTTAATATCCCATCCACATCAATGGCTTGTGATTGTGTATCTGAGCATATTAGCTGCTAAAGTACTGCACAATATTCTGTGTGGTGCCGTCTTAGCTGTGGTCTCTGAATGCCGGGTGTAAGAGGATGTCCTGCTGTATATTAAGAGTAGGCCCGGGATAGCCGCCAGGGAACAAGTGGCTATTTCTGTGGTAACAAAGACGCAGAGCTACAGAAGAGCAACGTTCACTGAATTCCCCTGTGATGAGAGCGGAGCTGCATGCCGGGAAAATAAAGAGGAATGAACAAGGGAAAGACAGACAGTGAGGAATAATTATGGCCGAACTAAGTAGGGGAGAGCAGGGAGTTATTTTTGGGGGATGCCAATTCAATTACAAGGGAAGTGGGGTTTGGCTGTGGCTCTGACATAATGGGGGCCCCGGGCTCTCGTAGTGACCAGGACTCCAGATCTTTATTAGACTCTGAGGGCGCCTGAGTGGCAGCCACAGCCCACCTGCTGTACCTTAGAGTGTGTGCATGTGTGTGCATGAGCCAAAGCATAAATCTGTGTATGCATCTGTGACAGATTTGACACTTGTTACATTATACCACACACCCACACTTATGCACACACACACATACACACACCCACAGAGTATAGACCAACTCTCAGTGTCTTCAAATCAATCTGTTACACATGGCCTCACTCTCTGGCAACTGCAGGAGGATGGCACGTCTGTGACACAGATACAGTGACACACACAGCTCGAGTGTGACTGATTGGTTGTGTGACACCCACCCCTTGTGGTTCATTTTCAGGTCCAAGGAGAGCAGCTTTTGTCAGAGGTGATTTGGGGAGAGAGGAGGCAGAGTACAGTATCGACAGGCTATTGATTGAAGCCTGAGAATGGAGGGTATTTGTAACTGCACAGCACTTTTGATTTGAGCACCAGAAGGGCCGATAATAACAAAGAACAGGGAGACAGCACAGTTTATCAGTGCATTTTGCATGACTGATTCGATAGCAGCAAATCCTGCAGTGGTATACTTGTAAATCAGTGCTTTATAATGAAAGAACTGATGTTAAGATATCAGAGAGATGTTGCTTCATTAGGTTTTCCCTCTTTTCATGTCTATAAAGCCCTGTTTGCTGACCAGTCAGCACAGACAACAAGCCTAATACACTTCCCACAGCTAACAGACATGCATATTGGCTTTATGATAATACAGTGCAGGTGGCAGATCGATAGAGTCAACACGACAGACTCCGACTCATCCTGTGCGCATGTCGCTCGTTATGAAGCTGAAGCAGGCACATTCACACCTGCAGTACACAAGCAAGGCAAAAGCAATATGAGAAGATCTTTCTTGTCTTTTCCTTTCCATCCACCTGGGAAGAAAAAACACAACACAAAGCTGTCTGTATCTATTTCAGTGGCTCAGTCAAACCTGCCCCTAGAGCCTACCCTGTATACACACACAGATAAGGAGGCTCATATTGCCAAAATACCAGCATCTTAAAGGCTATAATACACTGTACACTAATACATCTGACAAGAAGAGGACAGGCAAATAAATCAGATTGTTACACTGAGTTTTGTGAGAGTCTGAAGTAGTGTACGAGCATCATTTAAAGGATTTTCAAACGCTTGTTTTTTTCTCATCACATTCTTTTTGAATTCTAGTGAACTGGCATTAACCTTGTAACAAAGTGCTCTAATAATGGCTGCTGTGAGCTGCAGTGAACTCTAATGTTCAAGTGTCCTTAGATAACCCAAAAGAACCACTCATAAATACAATGACCTCAGCCTCAACACACACAAACACACAAATACACAAATACAGATGCACAACGCACAAACACACACATAATACTCTATTTATGATATCTGGACAGCTTACACTACAGGGAGTCCAGACCACACTGTGGTCTTGTCCTTTCAAGCCACACACATTCATTCCCCGAGTTATTATTTCCTGAGGCACTCTCACCGATAAAAGGGTTTTTTTCATCTTAGATGGAAGTGTGCAGACAGAAGGCCGCATGTAATCTTGCAGTTACACAACAATTTACACGGAGGCACTAGTGTTCAACCAAACCAAAGCATGTGCTTACGTGTTCGTAAAATACACGGCAGGAAAACAATGACAGGAGTAAGGCCTCTGGGGAGTTAGAGAGAGAGTCAGACAAAAGGAGTGTGAATTGGAAAAGCTCTTAAGAGAAAATTCACACACCACGTCCTTGCTTTGGTCACCTTGGGTTTCTTGTAGCAGTTGAGTTAGAGGGCAAAAGCGAGAGGAAAACACTGAGTGGGAAAGAGATTTATCACAGCTGGACAGGTATGGCTGAGGTTGAATGGCCGGTACTACCCGGGACATTACTGCTACATGAAAGGAGACTTACAAGGGTTTTGCTCCAGCAGTTACTGCATTTTAACACACTGGACTTGCAGCCAAGACATGCAAACAGATTCTCTGATACAGAAACACCCACACACACATACGTTCACACATCCTAGCATGCACGTCACACAGCTTAGACACTTTCCACACTCTCAACACATAGAATAACAATGATATTGCATTCAGCTGGAGGCAAGAATATGCTCATCTATTACAGCATGGTCAGGGCAGTCAGACAGACATTTCTCATGGCGTTCAGCTACAGAGGAAAACTGCCTCATTGCATAAAAGCATAAACGCCTGTCAGCTTATAGCACGAGTCATCAGTGATGTGCAGTCAGGGTGGGCAGAGAAGGCAGCTCTTGTAATCAAGCTGAAATGAGATGCACTGTACTGTGGGTTACTATCTGTCTTGTGCATTTAAATGGTATTTTAAGTGGTGGTGGTGGAAGCTGCATACCAAATAAAATGTTACTATATTCATGCATAAAAGATTTTTTTTTATTTTTGGCTATTTGGATATTCCAATCAGCCTTCAAGGGGTCAGTCTTGGACTGAGGACTTGACTGAGGTGATCTTGACTGAAGCCCTGGAGCTATGATGTCCCTGGCAAGTGATATCCCTCAATAACTCAATTTAATGAAGTAACAAACCCGGGTGACAGCGATGACAAAGACTGACACAGCCCTGACACTCCATCCATACCCTTTCATCTGTAACCTGACATTGACTCATAGGTCACACTGTAGCTTATGGCCTCAAACAGCAGATAGACAGCTCCTCGGCTAAAGGTGTCACAGTGGTGGATGGGAGGGTTTAGCAGTACGGGGAATGTTAGATGTTGCAATTACCACTGATATTAGAAAAGAAGTCTGTGCACTGTGGAAATAGGCCACAAAGCCAGACGAATAATGTACAGCAAGTTGTCAAAATGCTATAAAATGTTCTTAACAATCAGATGAGATTACAGTAAGATGTAAATGCAATTAGCTGCTGTCCTCTCCCAACAGTTTTCTGTACCTGTGTATTTAATTGGTGCAATTATATTCCTTTAAAAACCATTTTAACAATGACATTGAAAGATGAAGGTACATTTTTTGTTAACAGTAACAGTCATAGTTGACAGAGTAACGGGATGTCATTACTTTATCCAACTATTGGGCTGTATAATTCTTTTTACAATTTTTTTTACAGCAACATATTCAGGCAGTGATTACAATATTCAGTGGCAATTTTCTCAGATGCAGCTCAACTATACATTCCACTTCTTCACTGAATAATAATGATGTCATTTCTCTCTCATGGTGCAAACTCTCACACTCCATTCACGCTGATATGGCACATCCCTTGAACACTGAGCCAGTTGAGATCCAATACTGGCAGATCAGAGACTTGGCAGGCAGTCCACTCTAGTCTGTATGCAAGGGCACGCTGTGTGTTTACTTCACCATCAGCGAGTGACAACCTTCACAACCCCGACTCTCAAATGAACAGACAGGCTTGATGGCAGCCATTTATCTCCCCATCTGATCGCCGTTAGCCGTCTCCCACTGCCAAGGAATGGGGCTGCCTTCGAAAAGGCCAAAACACCACCAACTAATTACAAACTATAACGTAAACAGCTTTGGTTATTGGTTGTATAAGTCAAATCTAAAAAACATGGTACATGTCAGTAAAGGGCCAAAAATTACAAAAACTACTTAGACTGGAGGGTGAAGTATATTTGTTTTAATTATGACAAAAGGGGGCAGAAATTGCTGTGAGAAAGATATGTAACCCTACAATGGCTAATTAATATGAAATCAGATGTCTTGATGTAAGGTGAAAAGTCCATTCGAACCTCCTCAACTTAATGACTGGACATTGAAGAAAGAGAGCCATCTAACAAGGTAAAAGACATTGTTCTAATATTTAGGTGGAGCAAAGAGCTATGATGAGTAATATAAAAATACGATTTAGCTTTAAACCCAATAATGGCTCCATAATATTTGAGAAGCTATTCAAGATCATACCAAAAATCTAAAACCACAACAAACAATAGACCATGTTGTGTTAGGATCACACAAGCTGTGATATCTGTCTGTGGATGTTCAGCTCCTTGAGTAAGTAGTACACTTGTCATCACTACATTATTTTGGACCACACCCATCTTCAAACTCTGCCATCAGCTTTGTGTGTGTATCTTTCACTCCTGCGATGCCGTCCTACTGGCAAAAATGTCTACAGACACATTAATACCTGCCAAAGCACTCAGAACTAGCTCCGTGGTTGTTCTCACTACAGCAGGTGTCTCCAGGACCACATCTTGCCATGATGACACACACAGACAACACAATACACAATACCTGTCACATGACGCCATGGCTGGAAACAACAGGCAATGACAGAAACAAATAACGAGTGTTTGCAATATTGATCCTCCTGCTGATAATTCAGTGGTGTCTGAGGATGACATTGCAGTGACAAGTGACATGAGGCTTTTTCCTTTCATTGTGAAGAAAACTGCTTGTATACAGACAGTAACAGTGGGTCTATTTGTTTACTCAATGCATTCAACGAGTCTAACTTCATTAAAAACTGTACCTTCAGTAAAAAAAACATTTGGGTGTTGCACCTTGATTATTCCCTGGAGGAACAGAAACACATTTCCATGGCAACAGAAAGTTCTGACACTTTTTGTTCACAGCACAAATTACAGCTATAAAGGATGCAGAGCTAATGTAATTTTACAAATAGCAGTTTAATATACAAAATTACCCAGCTCATTGTACATTTAAAAATTGATGTGAGTTACAATTAAAAAAGCAAAACAGCAGGTACTGCCTACCCTATATATCCACAATCTCCCCTAAAGGATGAATATCTATCCATGTTCAGTCACTCATTGAAGCTGCAGCTGCTGTTTTATCTCACTACATGGATGGATCTGCCACGTGACCTGTATCTGAACTTATCAGTGGCTCCTAATTTGTGGCGATAAATAAATCGTCATTAAAAACCATGCGACCCTGCAGTAGATTGAAAGTGTGTATACGAGTGTTGTTCTCTCACACTCACCACACGTGTACATGACAAATTGTTCCCTCGAGTGTCTTGTACATGTTAATGAGGATTAACCTGGCTGGCATAGACACAGGCCGAGAGAATTATGGGCTTCCACCGAGGGAAAGTTCAAAATGGTTTCAGACACTGTATGGATCAGCCTCTGATTTATCTCACCAGGAATGGGCTCAAAAATGGACACGTCTCTTGAAGCATGACTGCAGATACTTCAAGCTCCTATCAGCCATTTCAAATGTTGTCAATTACTTACAGTAGCCACGTTCATATGTGCATTTTTTCTACAACCTCACTGTTTACATGGACACGAAATAAAGTGATCCGATTAAAACTTGCGTGTACATGCATCCAGCAATCAATCAGAATAAATTCACTGTGACAAGCGCAGTGAAGTTTTGTTAGAATCAAATTTTTTGTTGAATTTGTTGAAAAAAGTAGAAGAAGAAGCTTTTCCTTCCATAAACAAACATTGATCCTTCGCTCACCCCTCTCTCGCCTATCCTCTGATCAAAATTGACTTATATCGTGTGCTGCAAACGTTACTTTTGTTTCTGGTTTTCTCTTTAATTAAGCTGCTAAACATTTTAAAAGTTGATTATTTCAAATGTGGAAATGCTGATGATGACGATGATGATAGGTATTTCTTTCAACTGCCACTCTTTATGCTGAGATCAGCCTCCGCTTAAAAAAAAGATATAAGCAAGGAAGATTCACATTCAGGGAAATATAATCACAATTTTCAAAGCATTAGGGCAAAAGATCGATCTAACCCCGTCTGCCGGTGGAGAATAGAGGAACAAAGAGGCAATTAGCTTAACTCATGAGAGACAGTTAACTGGAATTTGTCCAACAATAAAACATATTGTAATGTGTTAATGAATACGCTAAGTAACTTTTGATAGAGTTGTCTCCCCTTCCAGTTAAACCAAGCTAAGCAAAGCTAACCGTGCTCTGGCTTTTGCTTCATAATGAACAGAACAGTAACATCTGCCATCTAACTATCTGCAAGAAAGCAAATAAACATGTTTCTATCAATGTAATGCAACCTGCCCATCTGCCTGATCTTCTAGGCTACAATGTTAACTGGTCTGAGCAGACTGTATCGGGTTGACTCCAGTGTCCTTAAAGTATCAGTGTGATGACAGGTGATGAGAGGACAAGGCTGCTGCTTCAAGCCACAGACCCACTGCAACAGACAGAGGATGACAGACATGGATGACAGGGGACAATCATCAGGAGACAGTGAGAGACAGCAGGACCGGGTGAGATAAAAGAAAGCAGACAGAGAGAGAAACCAGGGGAGGGGAAAGAGTGAGTGATAGAGAGGTGAACAGTGAGAGAGAACAGTGGATTGGAGCAAACAAACAGGGATTTCCAGATGAAAGTGGGCAGAGAGCAGAGAAGAAAACGGATTATCGTTTGGAAAAGACTGCATTTGTCTGTGTTTGTGTGTGTTTGTGCGCACAGCACACATGGATGAGTCATAGCTGGACACATGCTGCTTGCTACCAGTCAGTGCTGAGAGACAGCCCAACAATTTTTCATCCAAAACTGTACCGTACCACTTACAGCCTACATTTGAGGATATCCCAACTGGATTTCTACAAACAGCAGTCCTGTTTTAATGCTTTACTGTATACCCTCCCCCCACATGCAGCCTTTGTCATAAATAAAACCTCACATGTGCATCTGTGTACATCTGTTTGTGTATCAGCAGACATGTGCACACATAGTTAGGATAACATGCAGAGATGAGCATCCATGCACTGTGGCTTAATGCTGAACAAATCCTTATCTAGACATTAATCCCTATATTAAGACAGGCTTAGCTGCTGTGTAATGATACCTTGCTGGGGTATATGAGCATGTCAAAGTATAATTTCAGGCTCACAAAAAGAAAGAAAAATCAAGAAGTAATTTCCATCTGACTTATGCAAAATTCTCCCTCCTTGTCCTGTGACGCAGGACAGGGAGTCTTCATTCAGACCGGTAATGCAATAAAGGGAAAAATGCATTATGTCTTCATACGTGTCGGCAATGCTGATGAATCTTAATCTGAAATCTCCTGACACGTGGAAATTAAACCAATGTCATTAGCAGGTGCCATTGTTGTTATGGCAACAGGAAATGACTGACAAGGTGGCAGAGGTAAGAGTTGGGGATGAAGTGTGGGTAATTAAGGAGTGTGCTCTTAAAACTAACACACGCATGCACATGCACACACATACACACAGACTTGGATCTTCTCACTGCTGTGGTCTTTAGTGTGGTTTTCATTCTGTCATGGATTTTTCCAGCCATGCATCCCCCCCTCCCCACACACACACACACACAGTCCTACACACAAACGCTCCGTAGGCCTGATACTCCTCATAGTGGTGGGTTGTTATTATTCCATGAATCACTGCTGCATCCTGCTGCTACTGAAGCTACACTTGTGTCCCACACAGTTCGATACACACAGTGCTGCAGGTCTAATAGCCCCCGTAACCCTCTCTACCGTCACCTCCGAGCCTTACACCCCTTACAACTCTACACCAAACTGGTCCAAATTTACCCTGCCTTCTAACCAAACCAGTGAGGACCACTGTAAAGTGCAGACAATAGTCTTCACTGGACTGATAACGAAACATTAAAGCAATTGTGTGACATCCTTTATGCTGAATGTGAAGCTACTCCACTGGCCAATTAGCTTAGTTTAGCATCAAAGCAGCAGAGGCTGAGATATCCTGATTCAGACCCTTTAGGTCAAGCTCCAAAAGCACAGAGTCCCACAAAAGCCAAAATACAATATAATAATGTTTTTCACTAGACTCTCTCTGCGTCATTCAAACAGGATGTGTGTACGATTCAAACCGTTGTTGAGAAACTTTACTAAAGCTGACAAAGCTTCTCAACAGCTATAAAAAGACATTATGAAACCGTTTTCACCAGAAATAGCAATTTAGTTTTATTATCAGACTAGCATAGCACTCCTCAGTTTTTTCCATTACTAGTTTTTCTGCTAAGCTAAGATAGCCAGCTGCCAGCATGTCAAACTTTCAAATTGCTGTCTCTCTGCTGTCAATCAGTGACTGGTGTAGGGACCTTAAAACTATGGCTCGTTTCCATGGTGACCCACATCCTACCAGCACCAAAGTGTATTCCTTCGGTTTACAGTACAGTATATGTCACTTTATTCTCATACTCCTCTTGCTAATATCTCCTCGTTGAAACAAATGTTTACATGTACATTCAAAAGAACACGATGTAAAATATTAATTTTGAAGTTTGATGGGAACACATCACACCTCCTTGACACTGTGACAAAGTATCAATAGAGCTGTAACATTATATTGTTCTGCAGCTTACAATAACCCCAGGCTGCAATAAAGGATTTAACATAGCTATCATAATGTTATTGACTATGGATGTATGGCAGAATATGTGAGGCCTAGAGGATTTTGTGGTAAACACAATTTGTGCCACTGCAGCTACCAGCAAGTACAAAACAATAAAGTATCAGCAGTTAGCCCAAAGAGAGGTCATAAAATATGAATGCAATTTAGGGACATGATTTCCGAGGATGACTTGGACTCCAACAGGTGGAAAGAGAGATAAGGCAGCAGAGAGGTGAATAGGAAGGGCAGAGACAGTGGGCAAATGCTTGCGTGTCACGAGTCCATTGAATTGGATGGACAACTTTATTATGCATTTAATCTGTACACATTACATTATGTCCTCTGGTGTTTTTGCAAAAGCAGGAGGCAAACCATCATCTCTTCATATAAATATCAAACAGTCAATAGGTACAGCAGCATCATGTCTTCAGCTGCTCCAAGTTTGTTTTCTCATTTTTGAGTGTTATACCCTTGAGTACCCTTCAGTAAATCACTTGAATGTTCTGTACACCACATTTCTTATTAAAACGACTTCATAAATACATCCACCTTGAACTGGGGGTTTGCGTGGGGGTGGGATAATTATCGCTGCTACAACATCAGGTGGGGTTGTCATAAATTACAGTGCAGCCCTCTGAGCCTCCACAGGAAGATTTCTATTAGGTGAAGAATATAACTTCAAAATGCTTGGTGTTACCTAGGGAACTGGCACAATGAAATTACAACTTCAGTCTTCATGTCATGTAGAGACTAACCAGAAACAAGACCATGATTCATAATTTATTAAATAACATCCAGGCCTCTGCTGTGGAGCCCCCTGGGCTTTGCCAGAGGTAAAATGAAAAACATTTTCACAGATTTTACATCATTTCTCTTTCACAGATTTGATCTTGTTCATCAGTGTATGTTAAAGATTCATGTCTTACTTTCGTAGGTTTCACTTTAGCTATCGGTTTGCACCATTTTAAAAAGCAGATGCACTAGTCTTCCTACCTTTTTTTTAAAAGAGCAAACGAGAGGTAAAAGATCATTGACGTGGTTAATAACTGTCCCTGCTGTAAGCACTATTTCAATTACAAATTGCATAAAACGGCCTGCAAGACACAATCAATGTCTGAAACCCGCTGAGTGAAGACAAAAAAAAAAAAAGCAGTGTTTAAAGAAACATACAACCTTTCCTTCTACTGTACCTGGGTCTATCTCGTAAGAGAATCTCCAGAAGAAACAGGCCTTTTCAGACACCTTCAGCTCCTCCACAGCTGTGTCTGCACAACACATTAAATCCTGTGCTTCAATTAAACTGCTGCTGTTGTGACTCCTCCACACTAAAACTCTCAAACCTTATTGATTTTAATCTCTGATATCCTAAAAAAAATGATCCAGAAGTCAGTTGAAAGAGGAAAGAAATGAAATATAGATTGTAAAGACCTGTGACAGTGGTGTAAAATCATCTTAAAATACCACTGATATCACCTATGAAATGTCTGAAATACAACAACGAAAGAACAAATTTGCCTTAGAATCACAAAGTTCACTTCGACATTTATTTTTTCACTGCTTGCGAATCTCTATCTGACACAATATCGGTGTCTAAAGTTATTGTTATCAAACAGAATTTCCATAACTTGTAAGACATTAGCATTCATTTGGAGGCATGTTTGTGGCCACTCAGTTCCTGTTTCAGCTAAAAACAGCTGATACTACAGCTAAAAACGCTTTTGAAAGGAATGAAACTGAAAGTAACAGTGAAGCTGTCATCTACTAAACCAAAACAATAAGCTGAAAGACACGAAAACACTATTGAGAAGTCAACCAAGGTGACAATTATCTGTGGATTTTTCATTATGAATGACTCATTCCACATTTTCATTCCACTAAACATAATACACTGAACTTTTGTTGACATAAAAATGTGATTTAGTGTTTAAACACCTCTGACTAGTAATTAAATTCTACCAGAAATCACAACACCCCCTGGTCTTTAAGTCAGAATGCATCCACATCCATCCCTCCCACTAGCATCTGCTATTTAATTTTGTAGATATCATTTTTTTGTTTTCGTTGGCATTAATCATAAATGATGTCTCACGAGGCTTGCCGAGTGCACTGGGTATCTCATTAAATAGCTAAATCTGCCATTAGTGATGCTGTTCCACCTACAACAAAAGGCCTACCACACTAACAGACAGAGAGGAGATGCATCTGTCCTCTAGGGGAAGAATCCATGGATCCTAAATGCACTGGGGAGACCGGACAATGTTTGCATCATCAAAACCAAACACTATGTGATCTGGTGATAGCAATACATAAAATGAAAAAAAGTGAAGAATATCCTCACAACTGGTACGAAATTAAACATCCTCTTCAGAAATAATAAAGGAGAATGGTTGATTTATTGCACCTCTGCTCGGCTGTTCTTATAAAAGGGTCTTGTTTCAAAGTTGTACATTTATTCAAGGATACAATGACACAGAGTTAAATGTCAGTCGTTATTAATGCGAACATTATGAAAAGGAGGCTGTCAGTTTTTTTCAATATCAGACAAAGTTGGGTTTGTATAGAACAGGGTATTATTACTAATGACCATAATGACACATAGGCACATTACTTACTGGAGTGCTTAGCCTGCAGGTATAAACCCATACACTTGCAGTATTTAATTAGAGCAGCAAATTCATCTTTCATCTTCAATATTACTCAGGACAACAAAGTCCTTCGGCAACATTAATGAAACTTGTTCATCATCATAAAGAAACTGAGGCAATGAATTGCTCTTCATAGAAACAATGGAAAAACCAGCAGCGTCTAAGGGATCAGTGCTCAGAGGCAAACTCGTCTTGTGTGTTCACGTTACTTCTGGCGCATAAATAAACAAGTGTTAGACCTGCATGGAGGGAATCCTACTGCATTGCAGTGCAGTGACCCAGGCCTGACATGTCACATCGCTGCTAACAGCAGTACAGCCAATTTAACTCAACGCACCCACTGAGCACGCTGCTAAATCAGTGTTTAATCACTAGAATGACAAGCTCAGCTAATTATTGCTCTCTTTCTCCTCCACCACTCCTCACCCACATCCTCCCCGCTCTCTTCCTCTGTCAACCCTTTTTGCGGTGTGCTGCCTGCTCAAGTACTCAGCCAACGACTAGCTATTTTGAGCAACACTGTCGTCTGGAGCCATGTTATATGGGTGTCTTCTTTTTTGGCCGGCTAATTATTACGATCATCCTGTACGGCTCAAAAGATACGATTCACTGCCTCTTTGCGTTTGAGCAGACCAAACAGTCTGTCTGCGCCGTGATAGCTGGCTCCAACTAAAAACATGGTCAACACTGACTGGATGTCAGCAAGAGTTTGTCTTTGCACACAAATGGGATTGAAATGCTTTAATGTGTTTGTGTTGGACTTGTAAGAGCATTTCTAATTCAATCTTTCTGGCAAAAAGTCCATATATATTTACCAGTCAGTCTGTTTTCAGCAGAAGAAAAGACTCTCATGATCAAAAACTGCATGCAAAAGAAACCCTCAGCCTCTGTGTGTGTATGTTTGTGTGTGTGTGTATGTATACGTGTGCGCATCTGTCTAACCTCAGGAGAGATAGGAAATGAAAGTCGGGAAGCATTATTAGCTTTCACATGGACAATATCCATCACAAGCCTCAGTGTGGAAAGAATGACACACACACACACTCTCTCACACACATACACACAAACACTTGAATGTTGCACGTTACAAAGATTATCAACAGATGTTTAATTCTACAGTGACACCCCAGTTGAAATTCCCCAAAATGGTGCATTTAAATGCCCCAGTGAAGCCTAATGACAAGGTACAGACACATTTTTCACACAACACTAACAGCATAAACTATTAACCAGCCTTCAGGTGTAACAGCATGATCACAGAATAACCCAAGAAATGAATAAGCATGAAGCTAATTAGGCCAAATTGAGAAAAACAGAGCATAGGAGGACACTCAAATGTGCAATGACATCTGACTCCAGAGGAGGGCATTAAACACAGTGAAGAACTCATTAAAAAACTGTAACTGGTGTACTATCAATTAAAGTTAACATTAAATTGTTGATGTAAACTATAAACACTTCTTTTTAGAGACATAATAGGGTCCAAAAATGATACAGTGGCAGACTTTTTTTTTTAATCTCAGGGTGGCAAAATCTGAAGAGAAAATGAGGAATTAAATCATTTTCCCTCATATAATTAAAGATTTGAATCGTTTTGACAGCATCTTATTCTTGGGACTGGCGTAGACTTGCATTAGGCCTGAATACAGTTTTTTTTTTAAATCAGATTTGAGACTGTGGTTTAGAAAGAGACTGGCAGAAGTGTGGTGTGTCACTCAGTCTGGTCTGAGGGCTGTGGTCAGCCAGTCCGACCAACACAGTGCAGCCATGTGTAGACAGCCTAGCCCAGGCCCGACAACATGGGCAACAGTGCTCCCTATGGGCCCAGCAGAGAAGGTCATTTTCCAACACTGCACACAAATGAGAGGCTTTGAGGGGAGAATTTTAAATACTTGAGAGGAGTTTACTTTCCCCACACCTTAATCAACGAAACTTTAAAAAACGAGGGGAACAATATTTTGTTGGAAACAAATAGGCCACTTTCCTCCGAGTACCATGCTGCCAGCAGTGCAGTCTACAAGAATTAGGAAGGTGATACGTTTTTCATTGTTTTGGCTCCACTCCAGCTCACTGGATATGAAAAGAAAAGAAACAATGGCTTTAAAGTGCTGACTCTCTGTTTTAAGGGTGTTTGGGGGTGTTCATGTCTATATTAGGTGAACCGTGGGAGCTGTGCTTTATACCCCTAGGAGGTATGCATAAAAGCGCATTTCTTCACAGTTCATTGGATGCGGATGTAAACAGCTTCAAAATAAATTTGAAAGTCAGCACTTTACACTTTTTTGTGTTTCCTCTCAGATTTGCTGGAGCCAGAGACCAAACTAAATAGTCTGAATACTTACACACTGAACTGTATGCTATTATCACATTTCATTTCAGATCATAAACCCACTTACACAACATATTCTTTTGCTATTTTTTATTTTCACAATCCAGCTTGCGGTCGTGCCTGGCAACCCTTCAGCAAGCAGCGGCAGAGCCCCATTAACATATTTGGGCTAGCTTCTCCCAACCTGGCAACCAAGCAGTGCAGCTGTGCAAAGCCTTCAATGCAGAGGACACAGTCATAAAACACAATCAGTCTCCAATAAAACAGAAGGAATCGACAGAGTCAATTTGACTCCTGCTCACCCTGCACAGTGTCACACGGTAATAATAAAATCAGGCTTTAGATTCAATTGGAACTACAGACATTGGGTTTCCCTAAATGAAAAAGAGAAGTCTGTATATGTCGTCCTCATGTCTCCAGATGTCCTCGACTACACCACTGCTTTCCTTCACCTGGCCACAACTGTAATTGCAGATGTACAGCTTGCAAGGGATCCAGCACTGAAGTCATGAGTGCCAGGTGATGAGCAGTGCACCCCGGGCTTAATCCACATACCCTGTGATATACTGCACAGCCCCTGGTGTTTACGATGGCTGAACACTACAAGGGGAAGTGATGGACTACAGAGGTGAAAGCGAGAGATATTGGACCAGCTTCAACACAGGGTACTCAGCCTGTGAAAATGGAATATATGTCAGGGGAAGGTATTAGCAGCACTGCCAAAACCACCATCATCAACACAAGAGATGGAAAGAGTGAAAACAGAAAAAGAAAGTAGCTTATGGAGAAGCAGGAAGAACAATCAGGTGACAAAACCAGAAGCATGTGACGGTGGGTTTCTCATCCTAAAAAGAAGCTACAGCTGCAGTTTCAGCTCCTTTCTGTGGTATTTTGCCACATCCCGCTGCTTGCCCCCCCCAAAAATTGAGCTGTCACTTAAGAGAAGAGGAAGACACATCCGGATGGATTATGACAACAGAGGAAGACAGCACACACTTTGTCTTTCAACTGGGTTTCTGCCATCCAGCCCACTGGAGCTGCATCCCTAAAATTTAATCTCAATAAATTACAAAGCAGGGGCGACTTCTAATCAGTCTTCCATAATCAATCACCACAAGTATGTCAGGACACATGATGAAACAGTAGCAGCTATATCTAATGCAATATGCTTCCAGGAAAGGCCTTCACTTTCTGCACTTAATCATAGTTAGAGATAAATGCTGCTCCATACGTCTTCATTTCAATATCAGGAAGATGAAAACCATACATATATCTCCCTGAGCTCTTCGATGATGCGTCATACAAACACACATGTGCTTATTCAAACACACGCACACACACATATATTTAAAAAAAATAAATTTGATCAGCAACTCTTCTATTTTCCCACACAAACACAGCTGCTGGAACAAACCAGCGGCAGCCTGAGCTAATGGGGCAGAGCTCACGGCATCTGCATCTCCTGTGTCTCATCAAGGGCGGATGAAAAACATCCACCAACAGTTTGTCTTTCCTCCTCTCTCATGTCCGTCCTCTCTCTCTCTCACTCTCTGCAACTCTTACCCATCTATCCCTCCCTCACTCCCTCTCTCCTTCCTTCCCGTCCTTGGTCACTGCCGTTCTCCTCAACAAACCACACATCACAGACAGACTTCACATTTCAGCTGAAGCTTATCTCCTGTCCTCTGGAGACAGTTTCAGACAGACGGCAGAGTGGAAAAGCTTCGTATGGGAAGTCTATATTTTGCGGCTGACTGCTACAAGCATATACATGACACTGGATCTGCAGGTGAACGAGAGTTTGAGCTCAAAAACTAAGAAGCAGATTTAGAGTGAGAAATGTTCTGAGTAGATTTTAGCAGAATCAAATCAAATCAAATCAATCCCCTAATCAATCGAGATATATTTACGTATTGTTATTTTTCTGTAACATTTATAATATATTCGCTCATTTACAGACACTTTTTTCCAAAGGGACTTAAAATCCTCAGTGCAGAAGGAGACCTTGGTGTCAGTGCTGACTACTATATCTGTTCAAAATGTACAAGGAGATCACAGTGAAAAAACCCAGAAATGCTGAGTCACACACCTGCCATAACACTACTTCATAGCAGCCAAGACCTAAAACAGAAGTCCTAAAGGTCTGTCAGAAATTGTCAGCATTGGGTATTAAATGGATTTCAGTGAGGGAAAAATCCGCATACATTCGTTCTTAAAGGGGTTTTGATTACACAGCTACACTTCACAGCTTCTAATATGGAGTAAAGGTTAAAAGGTTCTGAAATCTGTGGTAAACTGAATTCCAACCATCCACCATTGGTAAACACTTGAAAAAGGAGGATCTGTGTTTAGCCTGCTGGTTTATTACTGAACCAACAGTTTTATCAGAAGACACGACTCCTGCAGTCATTAAACAGAGGAGGGCGAGTCAACCGCAGTCCCAGCTGTGACTCATAATTTCCAGAAACCAGTCACTCGACTAGCAATAGTTCCCCCAGAAGCTTACTTGAAAAAAAAACGGCCACCGGTGGCACAGCAGCGCCCGCAACACGACGAAACAATGGAGAGTGAGTGTGCAGTGCTTGAGTTGAATGATGGAGCATGATCAGAAAAATTATAGGTATTCAAGAAAACAGGAGGTAATTGCAATGAAGGGTTAAAGCATGAATTTGAACAGATTGCAGAAGGTTTAGACCACTGCCTTCAATCAGAGAGAAATTTGGAAACTTCATTCCTCTTCTAAATGAAGCGGAAAATAATCAGCTTCTCTTTTGAAATCCAAACCAGCACATTTATCTGATCAATGCTTTAAATACATCTTCATTAATAGGACAATATTGACCATCATATTGTACCATTGGCGCCGCCTCCTCCTCACCTCAGACCGCAGTAATGCTGTGATGTAGATCCTTTGGACGACTTTGTACTGTCATTATTGGCTTGTTTTGATTACAAGTCATGGATAAAGTCTTCATGCCTGTCTGGCCTACTGAAGTTAAACTGCATGTTGTTTACGATATAGTAGTGGGTTTCTGGTTTTACTGTATGTCACTGAATGCCTCAGATATGATCGTTTGTATAACAAATAGATCTTTAAATCCAGATTTCTGTAGATTTCAGATAAGTTTTCCTCAAATTTAAATGGATTTTCACTTTGATTAGAGGGTAAGACAGTGGTTAGTCAAGTTTCTAACAATAACACTTTGCTTTAGACATCTTTAATTTGGATAAACTGGAGGTAGCAATGACCTGGTATGTGTCCCTCTCTGTATTTATTCTGATCGTGGCTGAAAGTTCATGAGAAGTGTAGGGAGAGTTGTTTAGTTTACACAGGGACCGTTTCAGACGGGCTCCAAGAAAACTGGAGGTACTGTGTGCACACAGACAGACACACACGTTTGAAGAGTTAACAAATACCCAGAGACTCATTAGGTTTTCTGAGTCCTTTCAAAAGGAATTATGGGTAAGAACAGAGAAGAGAGACAGTGAAGCTCTTCAGAGGGTGATGCAACTAAATGGTCTCTATTACACTTAGTTTAAAATGTGCACTTAAAAGGAGACCATTTTTTGTAGTCATTCATCGTATAGAAACAAAACGAATAATTCTCATCATCACCAACATGTAGCCACATCACCATAAGACCTCATTTAAACACACCACTTTTATTCTAAAGGCACTTTTCTATAAAGTGCTTTACAAGGCTTAAAAACTAGAACTGTGAAACACTCAAGGAGTTCAAAAAAAGCAAAAGCAAAGGAAAAGATTGATAATAAAACAGGAATAACAAGATGCACAACATTAAAATCGTATTGAAGAAAACATAAAAACAAGCAACAACACCAGGACCAAACCCCAGAACTGTACATTAAAGCAAGACTAAATCATAAAAGTGTTTTAAAAGGCAATTTAAGTATAGTTCATAATCCTTATGAGAGTGACAAAATCAAGTGGCTTTGTTTTAATTAGATGCGTTTTCTGTGGTTTTAATGCAGCATATGGGCATGTTAGCCACATAAGACCACAATGCTGTCATGACAATATTGATGGTTACACACTTCTCTGAGTGGAAGACAAATAGAGACAGCAGAGATACAGAGAGAGACAACTGGAGAGTCAAAAAAGAAAAAGAAATAAAACTGAGTGTCAAAGTGTGTGTCAGAAAAACCAACCCACAACGCACACTAATGCAGGCACAGGAACACACACACTAGATCCAGTGGAGGAATAAATCAGGATCGATGGCTGTCCAAAATAAACCAGAGAGGTCTTTAACATGAGGCAACACATCCCCCTGCTCCACCCTCAGCACTTCTCTACTAACCACTACTACAAATGAGCCTTTATGTCTTTCATGCACCATTCTGGGGCAAGAAGCTGCAGCAATTCAGTTGATGTGATGTTCAATGAGATAGGAAATTTTACGCCAGCATTTTGCTGAATTTCTCCAGTTGCTCCACCATTGATGATGTGATGTGATATAAAACAAAGTGCTGGCTACAGGCCTTGGCTGACGCGCTGCTTAGTTCAAGAGCTTACACTGGGAAAGAAGCATTTTCTAGTTAATTGGTCCACAGACTGAGGCATGCTAATAAGCCCCGTTATTAAGGACAACTCTATTTAATCTTTTCAAATCTGCAGCACACTTATACATGACACATTTCACAAACGTGAAGCAAATCTTACCGGGAAGGTCAAATTCTTTCCTTGCTTTGAAATTAATTTTCACAAGGTGCACTGCTAGGGGTTTAATGTAAAAGTCTGGAAAATGTCAAAAAAGAGACTGATTTTGAAAATGCAAAAAGATATTACATCTGAAAGTAGCAAATCCTCACATCTGAGAGGCTGGAGTCAACAAATGTTTGGCATTTTCTTTTCTGCCGACTGACATTCAGCTCTAAAATCCTTGACAAAATGTACTTTTTTTTTTATATAATACATTTTTATTCTCTGCAGTTGTGGCTTACAGTGAGACTCTTTACTCCATCTCTGAGGGAAAATGAAAATAGAAGGACACTCAGAGAGCACAGACCTCCACTGGTGCCAATGTCAAACAACATACAACAGTCTGGGACCAAAACTCAAACTTGTGGTAAATATTTGACCTCCATCAAGTTCAGTGCAAATCAGTGCGGTACCATTTGCTGGTAAATAAACTGACATTAATGAAAACATTAAGTTCCTGGAGGTAATGAAAAGGCAAGAGTAATATACGAAAATGTAATTTTTTTGGCCCACTGGCTATATGATAATAATGAAACACATATCTGAAAACTGTTGATGCAGTTATATGCAATGACTTTCCATTTTCTCCTTCCCCACAGGAGACGCCTCCCTCAGTATTGCCAGACTGAAATGTTTGTGTGTGACGGCAGAAAACACACCTGAGTGGAAGAACAAGACAACTGGAACAGAGGCAGTATATTACCTGAATACAGAGAGGTTTAAAGAACTCCACAGTGCAGCAGTGGCACAAAAGAAAGAGGAGACTTCATTTTCTGTAATGAGCCTGACTGCACCTGTACAGAGTGTACTTTCTGGCCCGCTCTCAAACTCTAATCCCGCTGAGGATCCTTCACGTTCTCTCATACAGAACTCCCATAAAGACAGCCCCTCTACGAGACTGTGGGTAACTGACTGTGTCTGAGCACTTGAACCGTGCAACGCTGCCAAACCCCTGCAAACAGCGCAAAAAAAAAAAAGAAAACCCTCCTCAAATTAACATGGCTGGCGCAGTTGATTCACTTCAATATCACACAGCAGATAAGGCCAAAGGGATGCATGAGCCTTGTGTCTCCTGGTCTGGGCAATAATGATGAGCCAGACTGGGCGAGAAAGGAGTAACAATTATTCAAACAAAGGGAAGTCTTCCTGCCGTCCTGCCAAGCACTGCTCACTCACTCACTCCCCCTGGACGGAGAGCAACTCATCCAATACTGACCTCAATCTCGACACAACCTGTGCACTGCTAATGAGGATCTACAGAGGTAGGACCTGACATTACTAGAATGGAAAATAGAGAACAGCAGCAGATGTTGACATAGAACAGACAGATGAGAAAAATAGGCAAGTAGAAAATGAGATTCAGGAGGCAGGGGGTGAGATAACACCATCTTCCTGTCGCAACCAACTATTTTCCTCTAACTCAAAACCTCACTTGACATTTGGCCAGCAGTAGAAGTAATAACAGCAGACCTGGACAAATGTAAAAGTAACAGCTCAGATTATTTTTTTCTGAGCCTGTGGTCCTCTTCCTGCTGATAACTCCAGACTTTATCTACGGGGAAATGTATACAGGTTCATCTGGAGGAAGACAAGCCTGAGAGGTGATCCGTTCTCCTCCATATGACCCTGAGTGAGCAAAGTCTAAAACGCCCCTTGCACATTCACACAGGCAAGGTTATTGAGGAGAAACCTATCAATTCAATCAGCCGGAAATGCTAAAGCGGCGTATGAGCTATGAAAGTGAGTGTGCCACAAGTAGCCGGGGTGGATTATTTTTCACTATCTCATCAGCCGATCCCCTGGGCTCAGCAGCTCCAGAGGATGGCGGCGCTGTGCAGCTGCTGATTTGTCACACTCGGGGGAAATCAGAATCTCCCTCCATCAGACACAGCGAAGCACCGTACGTTTTGGACACTAAGGCTTGGGAGAGTCAAATGACGCAAACGTGTGTCTTCGCTCAGTGCACGTGGAATTTTGAGCAGCGAGCCTCTTTTTATGCTCAACTAACAGTGGGTTGTGTGACAAATTATTCACATGGCTCTCCAGCTTGGTAGAGTTGAACAGACTCCCCACCAAATGACTTCCCATGAGTTAGATGTAATATGACACATTTACATACATTATGCAGCCTAAATGATCTCAAAATGTATCTTGAATTTGATTATGTAGGCTATGAAGTGGGAAGTCAATTTGCAATTGCTTCCATAAACCAATCTCCACCACGAAAATAAGTATTTAATCAGACAAAGAAACAACAAACACTCCAGACGCCTGGTTTACACACACATACTGCACTTCTTAACTGTTTAACAATATATTATATATTTCATACGTGGATGATAATTTGACCTCTAGAGTTTTGATGTTCCTGCAAAGAACTGCTGCATCTCAGATAAATGTGCCAGTGAGTGAGTGAGTGAATGCGACAGAGACTGAGACACTGAACACAGTATGCGTAAGCATGCCCATGTATAATTACTATGGTCAGGGGGGCTGTATTTCTGTCTACTAATTAAGTTTAATTATATTAAATATCATCTACTAAGGGCCATATTAAAAACTAATTAGAAATCACAGAGTCTGTGGCAGCTGTACAGATCACCTCAACAGCCCTGAACACATGAAAGAAAATTAAAGCGTAACCATGCTGATCAGAAGTCAGCAAGGAAACTCACCGTTTCCATATGGCTTCATATCCTCACCGCAAAACAGCAAAGGGAATATAGGGAGCATTGGTGCTTACTTTGTCACTTGAAATATCATTTATTAAGAACATGCACATACTTAACATTTCCTATTGCATTATATTACATTTTGACCTTTATAAATCTGCTCTGAGAGCATGATAGACTTTCTGCTAGAGCGCAGCAGTCACCCTGTTTCTATTTGACGTCACTCCTTCAGTGTCTGTGTTTATTAAAAAGCAAAAAAAGAAAAAAAAACACCCAAAAAATGTCTACCAAAAAAACAAACAAACAAAAAAAAACCTCATCTGTACCAACATATCCATTTATGCACTGTGTGGGTAAATGGATACTGCGGGTACTGTATCTATTATAATGTTACCTCTGGCAGACCATGAAAGTGTAATGACTCACAATACTGCTACTACACCTGCCAATGTGGCTTCAGAAAAAAAGGTCAGAGAGATTTGTCCTTCCTGCTCACTGTGCACAAACACACATACACACTCGGTGCTGATGAGATCAGTGTGTACGTACACAGCACTTTCACATCAAAAACAATCCACATCAACATGACTCAGACAAATAACCCACACCAAACACACATACACAACACAGCTAATCCCCACCAAAACAGAACCGCAGCCAAGAGAACACAACTGCCACAACAACAGGCCAACTGCAAAATTAACTCTATCCAGACTTGCTCCCTTGGCTGTGACATAAAAATACATTCACGCTAAAGATGGAGGGAGGTGAGCTGATTAGCCACACAAAGCTGTTTCATTGTTAAGAGTCTTCTGTGGAAGTGAAGTTGCACTTTACATCCCCGCAGCTTTGGGGCTGTTTCATGTGAAAGAACATCACATGTTAACATAGGACCCAACACTGGATTATTGCACAGAATAAACACCTTAGACACCAAGAAGAAAGGAATAATACATGTCTGTTTCACACAATGGAGCTATTCAACACCCATAAAGCTGCAATCGACTAGTTACATGGTTTCTGGATTTTCCCTCAAGAAGTTGGGGTCATGAGTTCACTAGTCTGGGAAACAGGGCTCGCTAAAGAAATACATCATCAAACCATTGCACAGTAGATTATTCAATATCCTGCAGATGTCTACTGACTGTATTTGTTTAATAAATTAAGCCTTAAACATAAATCTTAACAGACACGACCTTTGGCCTGCATAACCTCAGCCCTGATGGTGGAGGTTGATCTGTCCCCATTTAGTGCTGCTTTAATGGAAAGGATGACAGCACAGCCCAAAGGGAGTGTCCTGCAACAAAGGGCAATATCCTCCGACTGCTCCTGCTCCGAAATCATATTACACCAATTTATCGATCACAGAGAATAAAGAGGCATTTAGGCCCAAGCACATCCTGACAGACTTGTAACTCAGCACAGAAATACACCCCCCCCCCCC
>OMNW01008006.1:39735-52330 GCA_900303245.1 Selene dorsalis
GTCCTCTTTCTTGCTCTGTGTGCGCGTCCCCAGACAGAGAAGCGAGAGGATAAATACAGGAGGAAATAGAGGTCAGCTCCGCTCCTGACAGAGTGACATATTCTGCCACCTTCTTTTAGAAAAGATGCTGGCCTCCTGGTGTGACTCCTGATCCCTGTACCATGCCTGCCTGTCACATCCACCAGCTAAAATAAACAACACATGACATAAAGAAGAGGAAAGAAAAAAAAAAAAGCCAATAAAATTGCTGGTTTGACTAAAGCTTTAACATCTCCGATAAGACAAAAAAAAAAAAAAAATGTCTGCAGTTACAGTGCTTAGCCTCATTTATCTGAACACGACATTGACTTTATTTGCAAAACATTCACAGTTTTACTGATAAATGAAAACTGCTGACGCTAAATATCACCCTCTGATAATCAGGTGCAATTATTATGAGAGGCAGGGGCTGCACTCTTGAGCATACAGAAAGGTTACAGTAGGGAAAGAATGATGGCAGAGGGTACCAACCCCAAAGCTACACAGATAATTAAGACTTATCCAAGGAGCATTGTTCAGTGTCCAAATTATTTTTCAGCCTTATTCAACACTCACAGGCGAAGCTGAGGCTTTATAGGAGCGATATACTTGTCACAACGGCAGAAACTGACTTGAGCTCTGGAGTGAGTATTACAGGTACAGTAATTGGCTTATCCATACAAGGACTTGCCAGACACATGTGTAAAAGAGTGTCCTTACTCACACTGAAAGCAAAGTACCCATAAGAGTCGCCAGTAGCTGGAGCTCCAGCTATCTTGTCAGCACACACAAAGCGGCGATGGTGGGTAGCTCTTTGTATCTATGAGCATTTCCCAGTCCGTTTCCCTTGGGAGTGCTTGTGCTGTTTGTTAAGTAGACCCACGCCTGTGCTCCCCTGAGCTTCCTGCTGCTTCATAATGAGCCTCTCCAGCTGGATGGCCACTGAGACAGTGGAGGCCAGAGGTTGAGATGTTCACCCTCTCTAATTGGCTGAATCATACTCTCACCCTTCAGTTGCAGAGCAAGCAGGGTACAAACAGAAGTTACTAAGGATTGATTTTTACATTCCAAAATGGGCTTCACACTTAAAGTCATTAGAAAACTTCAGACTTGTAGGATAATAACAAGGACGAAGAAGAGAACAAAGGAGAAATGACCAAGAGAAACAACAGAATCAGAGTCGACACCTCAGTCTATAGACTCTAATGAAATACAAGAGAAAAAGTTTTACAAGTTTAGAGGAAAAGACAGCACACTTTGTTCATTTTAAGTCAAGCTTTTGGGATAGAATTGCCATATTTTCTACTAGACATTGTTTGATATGTTTCTTTTTCCCCCTTTTTTGTGTGTCATTGTTTCTCAGCAGAATTTATTCTAAGGACTAATAAATATGTTAAATGCTTCATAAAACTTTGCAGGAGAGATTTATTTTACTGTTTTATATGTTCTATTTAATCTCACATGTTTGCTTGTTGGCAGCCCATATATGTGAAACAACATGCCAGTCAATACAGTTTGAGGTTATATGCTACAGTCTCTTCTGTATGCTTTTATGGCCAATAGTAAAGTACATATTTGTCATCATTTAATCCAAACAAGTGAATAACTACGAGTCTTTCATCGAAGAGAGAGGAATCATTTCGGTGTGCCAGGATACATAGTAGTGTAGAGCAATGTGACATCAAAATTAAAGTGAATGTCTGATTAAAAGACGAGGAGTGGAAACATGAAAGTAGCAAATAAGTTATGGCAAAGAAACAACATTTAATTACTCCACATGTCAGCACAGCAACATCACAGCTCGTTGCTTTTGGCCAGTGAGGACTGTCTGATACACCGGATCAGTGCAATTAGATGCAGATCCAGACAGGCCATAAAATCAACAAAATACTACACTGCACCAATCCAATCATGCAAAAACTAAACCCTAAAGGAAAGTTCAGTGAAGACGCTATGCTAAAGCCCTTTAATCTGCACTGCCCTCTTAAAATAGTCATTTCTTATGAAGGAATATTGATCTTTCAAAATGTCATTTTTCATTTTCATTCGTTGCAGAGTTTTAAAATGTATTAGTATAAACACAGTAATAAAAACTCCCTCACACAGTGATATAGTGCAGAGACATCATAAACAAGCTACAGTTGCCCTCATTAAAACTTTAGGTGAACTTGAAAAAAAAATAAACAGATTGTCTTTAACAAGGCTTATAGCTATGTGCATCATTTTATTTAAATAGTTATTACATTATTTATGAGACAGAAGGTAATATCAGTTAAGTGTTTCAATATTTATTATTATTCAGCATGGGGGAAAATTAAAATGGAGCATTTAAAGTGCCAGCTGAGGCTTATAAATTATCCCATGAATCCTTCAACAGGGTAATTTACAACTCTGCAGGGCTGACTTCATTCAGGGAAGAAAAACAAATGTCAGTCATGCAGAGGAGAAAACCTCAGAGGGGGAGAGCTACCTGCACCATCTGCTGTAAACAAGCTTTAATATTCCTACTCATATACTGTAAACTGTGACGTACTTTACATATCATGTGAAAAGCAGATGGGTTTCTGCTTTCTTCTCTGTAACGTGACCGATTGTGTTGAAGCAGCGTAGACTGAGAGGTGAGCAATTTTATTCTATTCTGAGCAGTCTTAACTAGCTGCATTGCATAATGTCACACAAACACTCATCCTTTGATCAGCTACAGCAGACAAAAAAAACACTATCAAAGAATATGTCCTTATTCTTATGATGAAATGGAATAAGAATATTAACTATCAGCATGTACTTCAAATCTTAAAGTGAATCTTGTACACTTCAGCTTATTAGTAAAGTGATGAATCTGAATTCAGAGAAATTAAATGGGGTTGTAGCCTCAGAGATGGAGCAGGCGTACACTGCCCCGCACAGTCATTTGTGAAAACGCAGACTATTGATTGTGGTTGCAGAGTGGCTGTAGGGATATTTATAAAACCTCAGTTTCAGTTAGTGGGGAGTTCAACTCAACCTCAACTTTCATTATTGATTTATGTGCCATTCACTTCACTTTGTCAATCTGTGAAATATCAGAAAATAGGGAAATGTGCTCATCAGAGTCAGAGGTGATGTCTTCAATTTTTAGTCTAGTCATCAGTCTACGGTGCTGAACTATTATAATGCATTCAACATGAAGTAGTACAGTACAGTAATTTATATTTAATTCTTACTCAAAAAGTGAATTTTTAAACTACTCATATATTTTCCATGGTAAAAAATATTTTGAAGGCAGACTTGTACTTTAGGATATTTATAGTCTGTTATATACTAAGAAAAATATTAAATAGTGTGTTCCATCACTGAATAAATTGCAAAAGCAGAATGGAGAGGTGAGACAAACACCGATGATGAGGAAACAAAAGAGTCTAATAGATTTTGTTTGATGAAGCAAATGAAATATAACAGTAAGACATGAAAAACATGCAACTGTAGCTTATATAAATCAGCAGTTTGCGCCATCTAATGTCTACTTGACATTTAAAATATTTAACAAGAAATAAAAACTCAATAAGGCTGCAAATAAAGCGCATGGTTGGTTTTATGAAGAACTGTTGTGATTACATCAACATTAATCTGCTCATCTTTCTGGGGTAAACAGCAGTAACAACAGCCTGAGAGGCAGGCATTTACTTTTGATCGTTCATGACAGCTTGGTGGGAGAACATTTTACAGCCCAGTAATTTGGGAATATACCGTCTTTGTCTCGAAAAACTGAATCTGGGAAAGTAAGTTTAGTTTTAAGCATCACAGACGAATGGCTGCTTTCCACTGCGTGAAGCAACTTTGTTGTGCTCCTAGGAGTAAAGCTAAGATGTTTTGCGTTTCGAAGTAAAGCGGCCTAATCACTCATGGCATCCACTCAAGAACACAAAACCGCTGAGGATCACCGTTCAAGTCTGAAGAAAGACATCAACCTTCACAACAAAATAACTGATGCTGGGGCCTGGTAAGTAGTCAAAGAAGCATACTTGTTCCTACAAAATTATAGGGTAGAGCACAGCAAAAAAAAAAAAAAAAGGTTGGAATTTGTTGTGATATTAGATATTCTGGGGCTTTAATGTTAAAAATCCCCTCTTTTGTCCGGCTCAAACAACTCAAATCAGATTTGAGTTGATCCAACCACTAATTTGATGGTCAAACCCCTGTGGAGGGTTGTCACAGAACCAAACCGAATCCCATCTGAATATGGGCTGTCACAGGGGCAGGCAAGAGAAGGAGGGAGTGAAGGGAAAGAGGTGAGGAGTGGGAACAGGCCAGCACTTGTCGCATGTTAAGTAAGAATCTGTGACATGGTAGCAGAGCCCTGAGGCCTGGCCTGGCTGAACCCCACAGACCTGACAGGCCAGAAGCTGAAAACACCAGACAAGCATCTTCCTCTTTCCAGTGTCAGACCCTGTGGTAACAAACCATGAATTCACTGCAGCTCAGACCTCCATAGTAGCTTAGTCCAGACGCTCCTGTCTTTCAGTCAGATGTCACAACAACAGAATTCATGTACACACTCCAATAAATAAATGGAATAATAGAATGAATTATAAATGGCAACTAGAGCCTGTAGTACAAATAAAAAATTTACAGACAGGAGTGTTTTGGCTTACTGAAAATCTTGACTGCAAATCCATAGTAATCAGTCACAATAACCATTGCTGGATTTGCTGCTCGAGTGACTGGCGGAATAATTCGAACACTAAAATTCAGTGAGTTGATTTTAAATCTCCATCTCCAGCTGACTTTTTAATGCCTGGCCCCGCAGATGTTTGGCTATTCCTCAGTGTCATCGCCAGCCAGTGCCAGACATATTATATATAAATGTAGCACAAATGTCAGCTTGGACACCACCAGGATGACTGGTCATAATTTGGTGCTCTGAGGCCAAAGGTCAACATCAGCATCACCTTGCAGAACACGTTTTTGTCCATAACTCAGGAATTCATACACTTATTATGACAATAATTTAACACAAATGTCTACTAGGATAAATGGATGATGAGGACATACTAAGGGGAGGGAGGTGCTGTTTGGCTCACTTACTCGTGCTCTAAATACAGAGTATTTCCCTTACAGCCCATACACACTGTTGTGGCATGTGGAGAAGTCCAAAGCTTGACAGGTCTGTTAAGATCTGTCTATTTATATTCCTTAAACTGTGATTGGATTATAACTGTTTGAGTGGCAGGTTGATGAACTGTCAATTTACATGGAATGGTATCTTTTACAGGCTTTTTTTTTCTACTTAGATCATTTTTAGGTGACTTGATCCCTAAACAACACTGGCAATGCATGGTGAGTGCCTCTGATGGCTGAGGCAGCTGTTCACGACTATATCTGGTCATTTCTGCTCACAGGCGAATGTCATCATCTCCTCTCAAGTCACCAAGAGTGTCAAATGTGTGAAAATACAGGAGAAAAAAAAATTGCTGGCAGGGTAATCCCATCTCACCTCAGCCTCTCCTCCTCCTTCTTGCGTAGCTTCATGTCCCGCTGGACCACTTTCAAGACGTGCTCTGCCTCGTCATCCGTCAGGCCCGACAGGTCCAGTTTCCGACCCATTGTTCCTGGCTTCACCACACCGAGCTGCTGCTGCTGCTGCTGGTGGTCCAAGACAGGAGGAGCAGAAGAGACTTAGGCTCTGCTGCTCTGGGGGCCGAGGCTGAGACAACCCTGGAGAAAGAGACACAGAAAGAGAAATGTACAGTTGAGCTCATTTGTGGAATCAATTCACCTCTTCTGAACTGAACATTAGCAGCCACTTCTGAGAGGGCTCTCATACACCTGACAGTAATTTATGACTTTCATCAACCTCTATAGGAAGAGAAATTACAACATCAATAGGTCTCTGGCACAGCTTATAATATAATGAACATCCCCATTTTCACAACAGCAAACCCATTAGAACAGAGACCCAGCATAAAAAGGTACACTGAAGAGACATTATTTCACCATGCAAATAATGCTGCAATGTTTGCTTTAATGACTCGTGAACAAAATATATTGTGGCGCCACGCAGTTGCCTGCCTGCAGCATGAACCACCATATCCAAGAGGCTGAAGATTGGATCCGGCTTGTTTCCAAACCAAAAATGTAGTGCCTGGAAAGATTTTTCCTCTTACTGTTTCAGGTCATTGCTAATTTGATACTTGAACAAGCCCCGGAAGGAAGAAATAAAATGAACTTGTAAAAAAAAAAAGTTACTTGTGCTTTCCTGTCAGAGGAAATATAGTCAAACTGTTGTGATATTTGTGGGGTGCCTTACGGCCATTTGTTTTTTCTATAGAGAGAAGTCAGGGTCCTTAAAATGTGGTTTTCAATTAACTGTGTGAACAAAGGTTAATACAACAGCCCTGCAAATAATTCAAGCTTAATTAAGATTACAATGATCAGGATAATCAGAGGTGCCTCTTTCTGGTGACATAAAAACAACATGAGTAAGCAGTCATTGCCTGTGTGAGGCTCTGTTTAGGCAATGTTTTCAGCTAATGCTACATCACAAGGCTAATATGCCCCTATGATAACACTTGACTGAAAGGCCTGTAGCGACGCTGTGCAAAAATAATCTTAGCTCATGTTTCACTCTTTCATTTTTTATTGAACATAAGGCAGAAGACATAAGTAGCCAACATGACCAGTTTAAGAGTCAACAGTGACCACTGGTGCGAAAAGATCTTATTTCTGCATATAACAGGCAAATCATGCAGATAGTTGCGAAAAGCGCACGTCTGTCTCGTGTCAGCAAACACAAATGTGATATTTACATGATAACAAAATGTCATGGCTCTGTGCAGCAGCCTGTCACTTACTGGTATTTATATTTTCTTTGAAATCAGGCATCTCTGGAGTGTGGCACCACAGGTGTGCGACTGGAAACCGAATTGTTTACACTCGGCCATGATCCAGTGCACACTGAACTTTTACTGGTGCAATTTTTTTTTTTTTAAATCCAAATAAGATATCCAACTACGCAGCATGTGATACAGCACATTCAGCTTAGACTGAATCAGCTTAAAAACAAACTTGACACCTGCTCATCGTGAGATGCAAACAGACAGACAGAAGTAAGTTCAGACAGAGGTGGGAGTAAAGAAAGGATATGGAGACAGAAAGGTGGACGATGGAGAGGCAAGATCGAAGGGTGGCCCATAAAATTAAAACAGAGGGATGACGTGGGGAGGAAAGAACGGGGAGATGGACAGAAGGAGAAGGTCCATTAACTGCCGAGTCTAAACAAGATGGGAGAGCGCTGGCAGTAGAGTGAGCAATGATGACTCAGAAGGCCAGACAATTATGTCCGTTCTATTATTGGGCCAATAGCTTCATCGACAGAGCACCTCTCCTCTTACTCATCTTATCACTCACTCCCTGACTGCAGCTACGGGCCTGTACCAGGACAGACTGCTGTTCAACTTTTGTCACATTATACATTTCGAAAGCAGTATTATATATTATGTATTATATTTCAAACGTTAGGAAGCAATATTTCCTGTGTGTCTGTGGGATCCAGCTCCGTTTAATCCAAAGACATCTTTTAAAATTATAGAGCTGCTACACAGTAAAATAAACTTCAGTTCATTGCTCTGAAATTGAAGAGAGGTTGTCATTTTGATGAAAAGCTCCTGGGGGAAAACCAGAGGAATATTGTTTTTTAAATCATCATTTGATTTCATCGTCACAGAAATTTCCATCAGATGCTGGCACACTGGCACAGTCATTTGTATCAGTGGGACGCAAACACAAGCTCTCACAAACGTGCACATACTCAATTACACACACAAGTGAAAGTGTGAGAAAGAGCTTTTGTCACATTCTCAGCGACAGTGGAAAAAAGCTGTAAAATCTCTCGGTCGCAGACATCTGGTATCACACAGCGCAAATATGGACTGTCACAATACTATTCACAAATGCTCCTCATGCAGCCAACATTGCTGTCATGTCTGACAGGAATCATATTTTACATGCAAAATATTAAAATACACATTTTATGGACGGCATATTTATGTGTGCCAGCATATGTGTCAGCATGTGCCTATCCAAAATCCAAATTACTGGTAAAATGTGTGACAACATCTATTAAATGAAGCATAGTTGTGCTACAGACAGAGAGGTCCCAAACAACTAATGATACTATCATCATATATCACGACCACTATGAGGTAAACCTGTTCAACTGTGTGTTAATGTAAATATCTATTGGACAATCACATGGTAGCAACATGATCTGCAGAATGGGGAAGAAGGGTGATTTAAGTGACTGTGAATGTAGTTTGTAGTAGTAGTTATGATTATGAATTAGTATTTCTTGATCAGAAGCAACCACTTGCTTTCTCTTTGGGTTTCTGATCTTTATTTACTAGATATGAGCGGTATCATTATCATCCAACATCTTAACATTAAACTGTTTCTTTGAGGATTTAGAATAATGCCATCCATCAGTGAATGTCAGCCCATAACATATCCACTCTATAACATGAACCACAACTGGCTGCTCTAACACAGCATTTGTCTTTCGTCGCTCTTACTGTCCTAATGTATAGAGGAGATTAATGCACCATTACTGTGGCCATTATTGTATAGCCACAAGGGAAGGCAATTATTCAGGCCTTCTTTTTATAGTGAGTGGTGTCAAGGTCTCGGTGTGTGTCTCTTCAGCTTTAGTGACACAGACTTGGGGGCAGAAACAAACACTGTACTCACAACAAAACCACGCACGCTTGTGACAATTTGCAACATATACACGTGGATGTATAGCTACACGCACAAACAGATAGATGCACACTGTCTCGAATCCATACTCCCTTTGTGAAGCAGTGTCACTGCCTTGCAACATCACCAACACTCCCTCAACAATGTCACAGATAAGATATCAGTGTATACACAGCAGAGTGTGGACTATTCCAACAGAAAAATCCACTTAAACCGATGCTGATTTGACGTCGCCTCAGTGGTTCAGTGCTTCACCGGTTTGCTCACTCTTCTCAGTTCAGACAGGTTGTAAGCTTCCTGGTGGAATGATGTACATATGAGCTGTAGATACACATTGACCTCACAGAGATTGTAAATTTGCAGTCAACTACAGGTGCCAATAAGCCAGGTAATTAGAAATAAGAGTTGTAAAATGCTCTTCATTTTATCACTCGTAACCTTTGAACAATCTGTAAATAAATTCATTTTGAAGACAAGTGAGTTAAAACACACACAACAACAACAACTATAACAAAATAATAAAAACACAACTTCAGTCACGGCCGTCACACTTTGACTGGCACTACAATGAAGCCTACCAGAGTAATACTGTCAGATTACAAGAGCAACATGCTCAGACTGACACTCTAAGTGCTGAGGAAGAGAGAGTGGCTTCAGAGAGAAAATAGGTCACACCGATGCATCTCTGTGGAGAATGAACAGAAACCTGTCTTTTCCCCTGAAAGGACATGTGCATCGATCAACCACGACTTTGATGAAAATATGTACACACTCTTATTAAATCATCCAAAGTACCACATCCCATATCGCGCTGCAGAAGACTTGGCTCTGCTGCTGTCTATCACCTCAGAAAGGTAGCAGAGGATGTGCAAACTGAGGACAAGGCCCTGTTGGAGCACTAAAAGGGCAGGTGCAGCCAAGCGCTAAATGAACTGCTTGTTTTAGACACTCTCCATTGGATCAGCGTTTCGTCACAGCCAGAGGGAAGGAGATTGAGAACGGCTTCACTGAAATGACTATTTGGACTAAAGGTGAATACAGTCAACTGACTTTGCATATCTGCATTTATGGCTATTGTGGATTGGAGAGAGAGTGTGTGTGTGTGATACTCCTGTATTATACTTGAAAATATATGGGAGCAGGTCACCATAAGTCCTTCAAAAGCCACACGCTGACAGCCTTTCTGTGACTCTTTGGTCATTTGTCTTCCGACAACCACATGACAGCAGAAACGTAGGTGCCCAAGTTGTTTTCACAATCCAGGATATGACCACTATCTGTCAAGATGACACCGAGGGGATTCATCAGAGAGAGAAAAGAAACACGAGAGTGCACTATGTAGTTTAGCGTTCAGTTAAGGGCACATATACTGCGCTCAAGATTTCCATTCCTCCAACTGTTCCACCATCTGACTGCCAGTAAACTAAGAAGTGTGAACAGGCCTGTCATTAGAAATGAATTCATGGGAATATCAATCAGCCAAGGAATCTTATTCACATTTAACATCCTTGAGGGAAGAGCAGCTTTAACATAATGATGTCTGATGTCGCTTTTATAAAGCAATAATGGTACAAGGCCAACAGCCTGTGGCTATGCACTGACATCACTATTTTACTTCTTTGTCACCCCCGAAACAAAGCTGCAGTGGTTTCAAAAGATACAGTGAGAAAAACAAAGAAGGCTGATGTTATCAAAAAAGTTAAAGGAGATGTTTGTAGGCCTAGATGCTACACTGGAAACGCTAGCATTAGCACAGCTGTTTACTTAACAGTCTTGCTGGGAGCCACAGCCCTCATTGGCTTTGCAAGACAAGAGGTTACAACACATCCTCTGAGCAATGCCACTTGATCAGGGCAGAACAAGACACACAGCGATTGGGAATCGGAAAAACAATGAGCCAGGTCAACCAGGCTGGGGCTAGGGTAATTAGCATATCTACTTTCACTAGAAGAGAAGGAAGAAACAGAAACAGAGGCAAAACAAAAAGGTTGTTTCCCACTGCTGAAAACAGCTCAACAAGTGAAGGAATGCAATTCGATGCTGAACTCAAAACATTTACTCTGGCCTGGTATGTAAAGGGTAGGTAGAATATGGTATGTATGTAGAAATAGAAAAAGTTACAAATAGCTCCTTTATGAACCAAGAAGTAACTTAAACCATCATAAACAGAGATAAGACTATTAGATTGGTGATTTAATGATGCGTTTTCATTTTAAAATATGATAACATTTGGTACCAGCTGTCCTGCAGAGAGTGAGCGTGTGAGTGGCAGTTTCCACAAACGGTGGCATCTACTGCTAATATTTGAACACTAGGCCTCTGTGACACTGTCAGTGCCTACTGCGTCAATGGAGCAGAGCAGAGCCGCTATTAATGATATTGGATGCACCTGTGCTTTCCCTACAATGACACGTCAAAGTGCCTGCTGTAAAAAGCTTCTTTACATTTGCCGATAAACCAAAATATTTTAAAAAAATATATAGTATCCCATCAATGTAGACTAGAAACTAACTTGCTTGGTGTGAAGAAACACCAAATTTAGACTCTAACTTCCACCCCAATATTAGACAGTGGGAACACTGAAATCCTCACCGGACGCTCAGTATGAGGAAGGGCCCTTGATCATTTGTCACTATTTGACATCTACCTGCTGTGTCACATCCATCACTACCTGCCCAATTACCACTCTATGCAGAGAAAGAGTGGAGGATGGCAAGGTGAGAATGCTGCAGCTGATCTGTGAACACACACACACATACACACACACACACACACTCTGTATATTGTATATGCAAACACATTTTGATCCTAAGTGTTAAAATCCAAACAGATGCTAATTGAATCTGCCTCTGAGTCACCGCGCATGTGACAAAGCCTTGAGAAACTGCTGTAACACAAACACTAAGAATGGGTTGTAATTCTGGCTGAGTGATCTCTATTTTCCTTGAATGAATTACTCAGAATAGCAAACTGATTCATCCACCATGTGGACGAATGTATTCCTGGTGTCTCCCTATAAACCCTCCCAAGATTAGCTTTACCTAGTATTGTTGTCAACAGGTGACAGTCACAGCCACAGAACAAAACAACTGAAATAAACTGCTCTGAGATCAGTTCACCTGCCTGCACACCCACACAGTGGAGCTGCCAAATGAGGATTTTCAGCTTGCATTCCTTTGGGTTAAAGATTTTCTGCAACCGTGGGTCTGAGACAAACCACGACCTTATTTATAACAGCTCCATCTAATTGAATCTAAAAGGGGTTTCAGCCACATCCTGCACACCCTGTTTTTTTTTTTTTTTTAGTTTTTCTGGACAGTGAGACACATCCACCTGATCACTTCCACCTCATCCCGCAAACATGCCGCATTTGCCTCATTTGAAACCAGCACCCACTCATCTCATTCAGACTGCCACGCTTGCAGTGACTGAACGATAACATCTGTGCAGAAATCCTGCTGGTGACAAATGTCAGCTCGCCGTGGGCAGTGAATCCGGCGGCTTTTGCAGCAAAACGCCAATGAAGAGGTGATGAGAGAAATCTCACAGAAAACACGCGTTTTCGCATGAAGGTGTGCAAGCACGCGCCGAGCACGTAGATCACACATGTAGCCCATAAAAATAAGCAGGCACCTGATAAGTGAGGCTCATGTTTCAGTCTCCATCAGTTCCTGTTTTTTGTTAACAGCTAACATTCACCCGGTGAGTTGATGTGGAGAATCACTTACACAGGATCAGTGGGTGCAGGATGACCGCCAGTTACAGTCTCTTTCACGTTATCCCAGATAATGGCAAAAAAAAAGAGAGAGAGAAAAGACGCGCAGGGATGCGGCTCTGCAAGTGTAAA
>OMNW01008006.1:52987-83172 GCA_900303245.1 Selene dorsalis
GCATCTCGCTCTCTCTCTCTCTCTCTCTCTCTCTCTCTCTCTCTCTCAGATTAATCTGTCTATCACACAGTTCTATTACTTCACTATTTTAATGATCTTATCTATTTAGATTTTATATTTCAATTCAATAAGAAATCTAATTCTGTTCCATAGACGCGATGATGCATCACAGACCAATTGAACTTTACATACTTCTATTTCCATCCATCACTGATGCATCTTAAATCCTGACTCTATTAATGATTTTTTAGCTGAACAAGCCAAACACACGAACACCATCACATTATCCAAATGGCATTTGAATACCCACTGTCTTCTTGAGCTGTGGTCTGGCAGAGCATCAGAGATGATGCAGATCAGAGCACCGAGCTGAGGAGAAAAACTTGGCTGTTTGTTCTCTTTATTAGTGCTCAGCCTTCGGGGGAAAATGCTGACGGCGGCGCAGTACAAAAACACTTTCTGGGCTGTTACTTGCTCAGCAAGGCAAATTTTGGCAAGATAAAGAGCTCTCCTAACGCTGCAATTATGGGCTACTTTGTCGAGATAATAAATCAGGATGAACTGATGCTTTCTTTATCCAAAGTGTACTTACGGCTGCATTTTACAATAGATAGTGCCAGGGAAACTGTTCAGACTCATATATTTTTTATATTACACCATATTTTTTCATATAAAATATCTCCATAAGTGGATTTTGTGCTGGGAGCCTGTGTGCCCCACTCAAGTCACACCCTTGATCCACATGCGGTATATGTGCAGAGTCAGTCACAATGCTGGCAACTCTCTGTAATCTGAGGTATTTGATTCATATCAGAGTTTCACACACAGATGAAACTGAATAATAATGTGCTGGAAATATTTATGCCAAGGGAGCACAGAGTCATTAAATAAACAAGTCCATTCACACAGATGGAGATCAACTGCATGACTTGTCATGTTCCCTCTGCTTCCTGTGTGCTGCCACCCCCGTCCATCTCCTCTTCTCCATCATCCTAAACCTGCATGGACTTAAACCCTGTCACCCTGGGACTCACTCTCTCCATTAACATTAACTGGCAACAGCTGTAAGGTCGGGATTCTTGTCCAAATCCTTCTTTACAACATATGTGAGACAAAATTTCAGACAAGAATGAATTCTATCAAAACACACATCTATTTCTGTTACATACATTGTATCAGCCAGAATTAGTCTAGTGTAGAAATATGTGGTTGCGGCAATTATTGCTAGAAGGTCACAGGTAAGGATTATTCGAATCTTTAACTTAAGCAAATCTGACTGCATAGCCGGTGCTCAGTGGTGCACTTTAAAATGAGTGTGCTTATTATGGTTCAGCGCTTATTGCTAGAAGGTTTAAATAACACACGTCTGGCCTGATAAACTGCAGTTTTACTTGCTTTGTCTGCAAGCTTTAGTTTGGGGAATACACATGTTTTTAAATAAAGCTACATCACTTGGGCCGCTGGTGGATGATAGAGGAAAGTTCACACACAGACTATCACAGGATAAGAGGGGAAACAAACTGAGGAGCCCCGGTACAATCCCAGTCCTCCACAGTGGGTCAGTGAATAGCTCCAGTGTGGAGCTTGGGGTCAGTCCAGGGTTTAACGTCAGCATTCCTCTGGTCACAAGCACATTTCTACAGTAAAGCAACTGCTGGTCATATACATGTTGGGAGTAAAGCTTATTAAAAGCTTCATGCTCCACTAATTCTGGTGTTTATGCTTCAGTCTCTGCTGCTGAGTCACTTTACATCAGCGACTCTGAGGTGAATGAAAATATTATCTCTTCATTTTGTGTGCTTATTTGTTGACCTTTTCCTGTTTCCACAACAGCTGCATACAGTGGGTATTGATAATATCCCCGCTACTGGTCTATAGCTTGTCAGAGGAGACTATCTATAGTAATCCCCTCAAGCTCGTATGTGAGAACATATGAACTTGGGAATATTCATGTACTCAGTAGCAGCCCTGTGAAAATGAAATCAGCAGGTTATTGTACTGTGGTGTGTCTTGACATAACAATGTGTGACTCCTAAAAGCCAGTCCCTTTATCTGTATGACATAGCTACAGGAGTTACAGTGGTCTGTGCGTAGGTATCGTTTGCCGTGACATTCAGTAATCTCGTGTGTTTGGAGACAGATCGCGGCTCCTACCACCCCCAATGTTGGCATTTGAGGTTCTTTTTCCTCGTGGGCCTCGCTGCAACAATATATGATCTCTTCCTTCAACAAAATGTCAGCCTTCAAAAACCATATAAATGGTCAGTGAATCACAACTGTACAACAGCAGGCGGGGAGAACTGATTCATAGATGTTTTGTCAGAGAAATTTGCGACAGTGATTCTTTTGGAAAGGCAACAATTTGTACTGTTACTGTAACTTCTTCCAGACAGACCCCCCCCCGCCCAACCAGTCAAGAGTGAGCCCACTGAACAGACATGACAGAATACAAGCAAACCGCAGCTGCCACCAGGGGGCCTCCAAAACATAACCTGCCTTTGGGGTGTTCCTGTTTTCTTCTGACACAGTCGTTGGTTTTGTTCCGCCCCACATTTGTTTTCCAGACACTAACATGTGCTCCAAAGACAACTTAACAGATTTCTCAGAGTTATTAAAATTGCTGTGGTTTGTACTATAAAAAATAACACTTTAGACTTTAAAATGTGCTGATTTTGGAGCACGAGTGATTACTTCACTCACACGCACTCTATGATTTGTTGATTTGTTAACAGTTACGTTTAAGTTGCCAGTCTCTGAATATTTGCATTTTCTCCATTTACATTTTAATGATGTAAATGATTATTATATTTCATAATTCTAGTCTTCTTAACCACAGTAGATTATCTAAAACTCTTCCTACTACTATATTTGTAGCCTGCCTGTTGTTATTATTTCAAGAGATCATTGATCATTTTGAAGGCATAGAGTGACTTCTGTTTAATCCTACCAATAGAAGGGGAAGAAATTGATCAAATCTACTGATGTCTCAGTGAGTATATTGATGCCACAGAGACACAGTGACATGTTCTGTGTGTTCAGTGAGGCAGCAGGTGTGTCAGATGCGTTGAAGAGAACCTGCTTTTGCACCTATGACACTCAACTTTAAGTCACCGATCAGTGATTCTTGATCTACAATGACTTAAGCCTGCCTCTGTTTTTTCTCACTTTGCTCTGGGAGAGATTTTTCTTTGCTGCAGCACTTCCTCTGATGGTAAACATATAATCACTTGACACAAAATTTGTCAAAGATTGTCACTTGAGCCATCATTTACAAGAAAAAGATAATATATAAATATATATAAATGTTATAATGAGTAGCAAGGTTAACATGTTAACTTCAGTGGAAGAAAAGATAGTGATAGATGTAGAAGCAAAACATACCAGTCAACATTGCCCTTGCTTTTCCACTAGTGGAGCTCTAGGCAACTAAAGGAATCAAGTTTGATTCTGAATTCACTGTTATGTAAACAACTTAATGCTGAAGTTGGCTGTATGTATGTATGAGGAAAAGTTTTAGATTTTATCTTCACCCGAAGGCTCCACACTGCTCATCAAAATACTTATTTGGATATTCTGCCCTCATAGCTTAGATACATAATTTGTTTTGCCTTTCACAGCTCTCTGGGGCAATAACCATGTCAGATTGTGGAATTCACCTGTTAAACATGCCCGACAACACAAGAGTCTGACCTTTAAAAAAGGCTTATACACTTAACTAGTACGTGTGTAATATGTTCACATGCATGTGTGGAGACATAAAGGGCATGATCATTAATGGCATAAAAAGACTGACCTCTCTAGAATCATAAATTATTTACCCCATAAAACTTAAGTGGTTGTAAAGCAGTGATCAGATGTTGAACAAGCCTATAAAGAATCTTGTAATTTCTCATTCATTGGAATATAATTAGTAAATCATGATTTGTTGTAATTTATTCATGTATCAAAGTATTAAAGGCCTGAGACTACACAGACCTCTGGGTCCGAACATTGATTTTGGATTTAAACTGCTGCTTTTAATCCCACAATAATGCCTGTGATAAGCCCTCTGCTGTGTATCTACTAATGCTAAAATGAGCACCATATTTTTTCCCCCCTCTCCACTAATGTGGGCTTGTTCAGTCTTCAGTGGCTCAGCTCATTCCATTTAAACATACATCGTATTGTGTTTGTCGGTGACGAGGTGGAGGTGAAGCCTCTGCCTACTCAGCATGACTAATTGCCCATAAGTGGCCATTGCAGTGTTGGAAACAAAGCATCACAATACCAAACAAACATCATGAGTCACTCCTTGCATTGTGTTGTTATTCACAGTGAGGATGTAGGGGAGGAAAAGATATCATTTGATAGGGATGAGGGAAAAAGAGGAGCTTGTTTCACATTTAATATTTTTACATGTCACAAACAGCTGGATGGATGTGACATTTTTACATAAGATAAATGCATTTCAGAAATCTCAAGGGAGGATAGGGCTTCAGTGATGGAAAAGATTCATGAAGCCATTTCCCCTGTTACAGCTAATAAACACACACTAATTGTCCTCTGGGTTGAGTAATGAGTTAAGGCAGGAGCTGAGGAAAATCACATTCATAAAGGAAAACAATCGCTTTATCTCCTGGATACGCTACTCACCACCACAGCGATGACTGCTGGTACGGCATACAAGTGCAAGCAGGAAGAGGAGGATGGATCCAGTTTGCTCAGGTGCTGCAAAAATGTCCTCGGAGTATTTTTTCATTAAGAACGATTTGCATTTGAACACAAAAATGCAATAGCCATTGAAGGAAAGTAGTTGTCTGGACATCAGGAGGTTTGATAGTGCTGTGGGGGATGATGGGCTGTCGCTTTAAAGCCTCTCATAGTCTAAATGTTTTTCCTTATTTTCTGGCCAGTTCCCATTTTAAGATGTTTTTCACACACCGTGTGAAGCTTTTTAGATTAGCGCTCATTCTTGAAGATGTTGGTTTGAGTCTCCAGTCACCCCAAACTAATTCTTTTCCCTTCCAGTGTTTAGAAACCACAACATATTGACAGTCTGGTTAATCTCCTTCCAGACTATATTAGTCACACAGCACAGAAGCCTGCTAACCCCCCTCCTTTCCGGAGAATACTTCACAAACGTGGATGAATGAGAGCAAATTTGCCAGCCACTCCACTTCCCGGGTTCGCTTGCCAGTAGTGTTCTCTGGCCCAGTTTAGCCACAGATGTTTACACAGGACGTGTTTTTGTTTCATGCCACTCAGCTCTCAAAGATTTTTCTACAAAAGGTCTGAGAATCAGCGTCGCTTCTTGTTTACTGACACACCACGGGTGAATTTGCACTTCAGCTTGGACTATAATATCTGCAGTCAATGAATACAACCAGCAACGTGAAAAAATGGAAATCGATGGCTTCAACTCATTTTTATCTCCTTTCCTTTTGTCCAAAAAGCTATTGATAAACCCACTGTGTGCTACCTGCTCAGCACCAAACAGCAGACAAAGTTAGCTACAGCTAGTGAACCTATAGTGAAGCATTTAGCCAGGAGGTGGAGACCAAAAACAGAGGAAAAACTCAATGATGTGGCCACAAACAGGACCATTTGTGCTGCTAGTTTGCGACTGTTAGACGTGTAAATAGCTAAGCAGCGCTTTTCTGACACTTGCCATACAAACGCTTTGATCTCAATATGGTAATGCCCCCCAGTGGCCAAAAAAGAACAACAATATTCAAATAAAACAAAATTTCATCTGGTTTCCTCTGTTAGTTAGCAGATAGTTGTGTTTATATTGTTGCGAAAGATTTCTATACGATACTTTGATTGGTTCGTTTTTTCTATAACTGAGCATTTATATGAACTATCCTACTCATCTAAGATGCAGTATTAGTGTAGCAACATATACACACATGAATACGCAGAAGTATTTACATTGATTTTTACCACGTTAATGGTGTGCTAAAGCTATAATTGCTGAAGGACTTTAGTATGTGGACAAAGTAGCAAATGCAATGACATGACAAGTCGTAGCATCAAAACAAGTCATGACATTTTATATTTCTCTGAACAATGCATGTGTTTGCATGTTATTGTGACATTTATGTGATAAGGTGACTGCAGCTGGAGAAGCATGTACAACATCACTCATGTGAGACTGATCCTGTCCACACCTCATCTCGCCCAGATACACACATGACCGGCTCTCTCCTCTCGTCAGAGGCTTCATCCCTATGTGGCATTGTTTGAGACCAACTCATTGCTACCATGGTAACCAGAGCAGAGAGAGGATGGGATATAAATGAGAGATAGTGAGAGGGCACGACCCATACTACATGTGACACTCTCGCATCATGTTTAGTGTTCTGTCTGAATGAACAATGGTGACAATGACTGGATGAGTTCACTTTAATTGGCACTGATCTACTAATAGAAAATCAGTGGTTCCACGGAGATATTACATAATATAATTTATAGTATAACCATCTTCAGACACTGATTTCTACATAGGAAATTATATGTGGTTTCTAATCCATACCCAGACATTAAAACCATGTAGATCATGTAGGATTATCCTGCCAAAAAAATTGCTGGGTTTTAAGCTTCTTTAAACGTTTCTCTCGACCAGCACAGTTCCTTCATTTGCTAATTTCCTTAATTTCCCAACATTTGACAACCCCAAGTGTAGTGATACCCTTAAAATGGGATTTGTGTTTCACCACATGTTTATATTATACATTATCATCGAATGACATTGTTCTGATTCAAAAGAGAAAGAAGTTTATAGGGAAAAACACACAAAAAAACCCCACAAAAAAACTGAGAAGGGCTGAGAAGGGTTAAATAACTTTAAAAAAAGTCCTAAAATGGATGGGGCATTTGAACTTTCCATTTACAACAGGGAAATGTTTTAGGGTGGATCTCTCTTTCAAGCTACACCGAATCTGTCAACAAACATTATAGCAGCACGGAAAGCCAATGTTTGCATCCTCAAAATAGAGTGTGCCGTCCACGTTTAACAGTTTAAAACCTTTTAAAATATTGGATTCCAAGTGATAAAGAGGCTTTAATCCTACAAATCATAATGAAAACAAGAGCAGGAGAACAACACTGTTTTCTGCAGCATGCCAGTTACTTCTTATAGACCAATGTTTGAATCTGCACCTGTCCTATTTTCTTGCTTGTGTGGAAAAATATATATTACTTACTATTTTAAACCCATGTGTTGATTCATTTCAGACGTCACAAAGCCCCCAGCTATGACCTATGATTTTAATTGATTATCTATAGTCTCAATGTTTTCTCTTCCTGGGAGCTTTGATGTCTAAATTGATAAGTTATGGTAATTTGTAGATGGATCAAAGAGACTGCTGTTGAAATATGGCAGTATTTCATCTGTCTAGTGTGGGAAAGTGAGGGCTGCGATTGCCGTTTTAATTCAGTGAAATACTGTGTGGGGAGGCGGAGTGGGTACAGCTGTAAGATTAAAGACAAATTATGTTGGTAACTGATGGTATATTTAAGATTCCCTTTGAGTCAAATGAACACTCCTCTCTGTGAGCATGCTAATGCTCAAATACCCAAGGACACAGACAGAAAGTGCAAAGCAAGAAGTCAGACAATAATCCCTCTTTGTTCAATGACAAACACGCAAATTGCAGCGCACCGATCTGTTTTTCCTCACCCTCGTCCTTGGATTCTGTCATTGTTTCCACATGAGAGGAATGAAAGCCTCTTTCTCTCTTTTGCACCTTTAACAAAGCTGTTACCAAAGCAGCCACAGAGAAAAAGAAGAGGAAAATGTGCTATAGAGGAATATTGGTTTGAAATCAGACCTATAGTTGTCCGGAGAAGATGGAAAGAGGTGCATGAGTTTCAGTGTCTCATATGTCTGATATAGATTATAGCTATAAACATTGTTTTTTAATGACCCTGCACTCTTCATCTGTAACAATAAGTCAAAGACATTGATTCAAGGCTATCTGCTATTTGGAGCATGACTGAGTTTGGTTTGCTAAATGGAGGCACACAAGCTATAGTGTATATACAAGGAGATTTCTCGATAAAGCACTTGGGATTTATAGAGCATTCCCTTTACAGGGGGGAACATATGGCATACATATTTTTCCCAGTCGGTTTCTCTCAGTCTCTTTGATTGTTTTTCTCACAGTGTGTTCAGACAGAACACAAAGCAAATTTTAGAGGCAGCGCGACTGCATAGGCTACAAAGTAGATGCTAAAACACAGCCAAATTGCCACAAAAAAGAAACATATGATGTGAACATGAAAAATATGTTTTCCAGGGATTTGTGAATATACTTCAGAGACAGAATGAGAGACTAGAGGGGAATAACGGAGCCAACTGGAGCTCTGAGTTCAGATAAAAGCTCAGCACAGACAGACATTTGTGTGTCGTTGTTAGTCTTTTAGCTTAGCATTAAGACTGGAAGCAAAGGTTAACAGCTACAGTAGGTCACAAAACTAATGAACATTAAATCCTTCTTCAGGTGCCAGTAACATATTCTGATTAGTTAGCCGTTTCCTTCGGCTTTCAATCTTTATGCTAAAATAAGATAACAGTGTCATGGCTGGAGCCGCAAGAAAGCAAATCAGCATATTTCCTAGAACTATCACTTTGAATGGTAAACAGTTCAACAAAGGCTTGCCCCTTTTGTCCCACCATGTAAATAGTTTTCATGAGCAGAACTTTCTGTCTGAAAAATAATCCTTATAACAAATGGTTCACATTGAGGTCCATGGGATTATAGCCCAGGCTACATAGTAACCAGGACATTCCTATTTAACTTTGTAAATGTACTTTTCAGCGGTGCAAACAACACCCACCTCCATTGTATTGGGACAACTGGATTTTTCCCAAACCCTAATATCTAAGAACATGGAAAATAAAACCAAATCTATCTGCAGGAAAAAAAAAATTATTTAATTGTTGTGAGCATTTTGACAAATGGAGCAATATGGGAGTTTGATGCTTTAGTTACATAATCCAAAACATCCATTAGTCCATGAGTCATGTGTCTTAATCCAGATGTTGTCTCCTAAATCATAGTTCCTGCTTTTTCTCATCGGTCATGCTGCTGCCAAACAACTTTGTTGCTTAGCCTCACCCACGCACAAACGTATTTCTATAAGTATTTATGTGCCACAGATTACCTGTCATTCTGGTCAGTGGGAAAAGAAGATATTTATTTCACAAGGCCAACAGCTGCTAGACGTAGAACATCATCTTCAGACTTTTGCGGGGTCTCAAAGCAGAGCTGATGATGAATGACACTTGGGTGAAAGCTGAGGACGTCCCTGGATAACTATTTTATACAGATCGCTCCCTTAAAAAGTTACTTTCAACTTAAGAGTGCAGAGTGAATATCAGGCATTTGGAATATGAAATAGCTCTCGTCTAGCTGTCATTACTGTCTCTACTCATGGCTACATCATGGTTTATGTGAGGTTAATGTGAACTCGCAGCCTTGGTAACATGATTTTGACAGTTCTTACAAGAAGCCAGCTGATGTTTCGTTAAACTAAAGCACAGACTGTGGACGTTGACATGAATGACAGTGAAATGACTTGCTTGGTCTCTCTGGTAAAGATGGCTGACATGATTTGTCCACTTAAGACTTGAGTCCATTTTGGGTCGACTGCCAAGTAAAGCAGGGTTTGTTGTTTTGAGGTTATTTTTCACTCTTCTCTTCTCTTGTCTCCTGACTAAACATCCCCTCTATCAAATCACATCACTGTCCTGCAGCTGTCTAGCCAGTGGTCTCCCTGAACCTCTAGGGAGATGTTTGCAACGGCAGCTTGTAGAAAATGTTGTTCCTATCTCAGGAAAAAGAGGTGGGAAGGAAAGGGGGGCTGGATGAGAATCAAGATGAATAACTATCTTGCTCTTAAAATGTGACTCACAGAGAAATTGTCAGACACATTACAGATGCTTTCACAGCTGTTCCCACAAACCTCTCAGGTTTGTTGGAGAAGTCACATCTTTCACACGACAGGAAAGTAGTACATGGGTTATCTTGGCCCGGAAATGACGCTTTGCACAATTTTTTTATTTTTGTTTTTTTTTACAGCAGTGCATATTTTCAGTATTAGTGGTGGGCAATTCCTCTGTGACCAGAAGCCTGAGGCTTGAAGATTTGACTTGATTCTTCACTCTCTCGCTCCCACTCATTCTTTCCATCCTGTAATACACCTTGAGACAGGGAGTCTATTCACATACAACATGCCCCATAAGGAGATGCATTCTTCATGGCGTGCCACATTTTAAAGGCCATATAAACTCCATACAGAGGCACTTCCCCCCTTAGCTGTTTGCCAGATAATGTAAAACATACTGTACGATGCAGAGAGAATGAGAGTGAAAGACAAAGCTTCTGTCTGTTTCAGTATCATGATTTTAAATCGACATCCTCCTGTTATGATTTTATCTCCTTCACTGAGGCTTAGTAAACAGAAGTTCACAGTCTGAAAGATGAATCGACAGTTTTGATAGCTGCTGTATGTTCCACTGAGAAATATGCTCAGGAATAATTACTGTAATTCTAACAGGCTTGCTGAAGTGTTTGGATCAGTGCAGTCTCTGTACATTTTGAAAGCACAAGGACAGAGATTCATCAACTCTGAGCCAAGAGACAAATTCACAGCATAATGCGGCATTTCTTCACGAGATTACACGAACCTAACCACCAATTTTTCATATGTTATGTACAGAAGTTTGACAGCACAAGTTTCCTCTCTCTCTTTCTTCACTCTCTTTCAAAACACACACAAGTACTCACACACACTGAGTTTTGGCAGGAGTTACCGTGCAGGCATAAGTGGAAAATGGTCTTCATACTCCTCTCTGGGTTGGGGTAGTAGGATAGGGGGAGAGGGGGTTTTAAAAGGGGAGGCCCCTCAAGATGTCTGACATGTTTCTCCAGGACCGCAGGCCACTAGCTGGCGCAAAGCACAGCCTTGTGGTGGGCTGTTTGTCTGCGTGAAGCTGGCATGGCCTCCCATTCCCCTGCATCTGTTCCCCATTAGCAGAGCCGAGAGTATAAAGCAGGGAGCTGACAGGGGCTGGGAGCAGTCTAGTTCCTGCTTGGATCATGGGGTTTACTATCTGGCTGTGCGTGCTCTGCCTGCAGGCGAGCCTGCTGTCACACGCCCTCGACTGCTCAGGAGCGACTCAGGGAGAGCTGTGTGTCAGCGGACAGACCGCAGACGAACAGGTAAGACACTCACTGCTAATGGAGGTGATAGTTAGGGAAGGACATGGGTGTTCATTATGTATCAGTCATCATCTGTTGTGACACTACACAGGTAAGTGCAGCCTGTTTGACTCTATTTAAATGTTGTTTGCTTGGACCAAACTACATAATAACAAACCATTGTCTGAAGGGAAAGTGAGAAGAATATAAATTATCATCCTTTTGTCCAATAACAATGCTATAGTGCATTAGTGTAATGTAATGTAAACAGCGGCAAGTGGCGACCCATCTCTAATGTTAGGCTGATTTTGAGTTGAAGGGAAACGTATTCTGAATTTATAATAAAAGTACAAATAATCCAAACATATTTGGAAATAAAATCCAGATCTTCACCGACACAAAACCTTAAAATCTGTCAAACTCATCTCGTTTCAACCAACATCTACTGAGTGTGCTTGATAGAGATGACTAATCATCTTTAAAGTACGTGCTTTCAATTTAAGTTTAGATGACCAGGCACATCCTGATTTTGTTAGTGCTTGCTCAGACACACTGTGGTCAGTGTTGACACAGTAGCGTGGGTCAAAGCAAAGGAAGCCAGTAACTCTGCTGGAATGTAAAATGTAAATTCATTCTGACTCCTTCGAAAGACAAGACGCCGTTGTGACGATAACAGCGGTCAAGGGTGTTTCAGGATGGAAGGAGACGTGTACAGTCTAACCCTGACCTGTGGAGACGTGTAATTTATTTTTATTTTTTTTTTCTAACAGAAACAAAGTCTCATTGTAATGGTTTTTGCAGCCATAATGCCTCTGCACCAAAAATATACGCCTCTGTGGAACAAAATCCTTCATGTGGCTACCGGCTGTTATACTTTAAACTTTGTGGTTGAGCATTTTTCTGCGGACAGTCTTCATGTTCTGTCCAAAGTAATCATCCTCATCTGGACAACGGATTCAACAGCTGCAGGACAAGAGTGGAGGATTTTCACCCACACATAAAAGACGATGAGTTGGGAATTTTGTTCCATCTGAGGGAGTTTGTGCCACATATATGCTCTTCTCTAGCAATTATTTGTCATGTAATTATAGCGTGTGCAATTATAAGCTTCAAATGTGGTGGGAACTAACTAATACCAGAGGCAGCATCTTTTAAGAGACTAAATTTGCTCCATTTGGTTCAGTTTACTTGGGTTTGCCCATTTCATCAAGGAAGGTCACTGGTGTTGGAATACATGAAATTAGTAATTTATGGGAGTCGTCATCACGCAATGTGCACAACAGCAGTAGACCAAATGGACTGTGGTAGGTTTTGATGCACACATCCTAGCCACACCCACACACACACACACACACACACACACACACACAAAACATACAGTTAGACTTTATGAGGTCGTCAAGACCCAGGAGATTACACCTCTACTCTGCAATAAGAAATGCAGCAATGTTCGCAGAGTGCTGAAGAATTATTTGCTTTGTGCATGTGTGAGTCTGTGTATTAGTGTGACATCTTGTTAGGCATGACAATATAACTCGTTTTCTCCGGGTCAGTGGACTATTTTCACACAGAGGAAGAAGGGATGTAGAAATATTTCTTGTCTTTTTGTTACAGAATTCATAGGACACTGTGATGATATTAATTATGCTGCAATGTATTTTTTGTTTTTTTGTTGGCACCTCTTGCACTTCTCTGCTGAGAATGATAAATACACCATGTGTTGACACTCTTTTCCTCCTCACAGCATGGTGATGAGAAGCAGCAGAGGGCGCTACCATTAACTGAAGGACTGGTATGTGACAACACTTACACTTTATTCCTTTACTAGCCCACGTTCATTCCCGTGGTAGAGCCCAGACGCAGATCAGATGTGACTGTGGGAGTCTGGTTCAGAGGAGGCGGTCATAGCACCACAGCAAGATAAGGTGTTAGGCAACATAAGTCAGAGGGGTGGTAAGCGGTCTGGGTGGAGATAGGGTGGGTGACTAAATAATTAGATAACTGTTACTAACATCAGTGGCGACAGGGTGGCATTGTGACAAAGCTTGAATTTTCTGAAACAAACAGACAAACGCAACCGAGTCCATAAAACGCAATCTATGTTTCCCTGGAGCTTCACTCACAGAAACAAACAGAAACACATCCATATTGAAATTATGCCCTGACTCTAAACTGTGCAGCTGTTGTGCCACTGCCACCTCTAAAATATTCCATCCCTCAAGACTGAAAACTGAAACACTCATCAAAATGTAGGTCAACAGCAATCACTGCGAGCACTTTAAATGGCATCACAAATGATTCTGAGGCAAATATTTTGTAGCTGGTGTTGTCGTCTTTGTTCTCAACAGGACTGAGAAAAGAGATAGGGTAGGAAGTCATTATGCAATACTGGGAAGAGCCTTGTTAATTTCTGCACTTATGTAACCTGGGGGAAAAAAATAAAAGCACTGATGGAGTCAAGGCCCTGTGTTGTCGTAAATTTACCAGAAAGTCCTAATTGGTAAAGTGAAACCTGTTGTTTCTCAAAGTGACAGTCCATTTATTAGGAAAACGAGTGGATCGATAACAGAGTGTTGTTTATGTGCAGATCAATGAGAAATGCAGGAAATGGTGGAGCCAGTTACTATAATAATTTTGCCGTTTCCTCTCGTTAATGCTTGAGTTTGCAAAACAAAGGCAACTGAATATGAGGGGGACACAACAGAGAAGGATAAAGCAGGGAAGGGACAAACAGAGCAGAATAAGGAAAACAACCGTAATGTGTTCCACTCAGTATCCAACTCACATGGAGGCACTTTATCTCACAGAGACACACAATTGAGAGATGTTGTTTCCCTCTGTGGTGGTGGACGTGTTTGTGACTATCTCATCCTTCTAGGCTTTGCTCAGACGTAAGAGACAGCTGGAGCGGAGGGGCCCCACCCACCTGAGTCACTCCAGCCTGCCCGGGGCCGTCTCTGTCAAAGGTTTCCCGAACACTCTCATCCAGGTAAGCCACTCATTAGTCACACAAGAGTCAGAGTGGGCAAAAGCCAAACGTGGGGGAGGTGAGGAGTGGTTTCCAGCTGACTGCTGCTGCTGCCCAAGGTCCAGAGAAGTTTTAGTCACATAGAAGCCACATTATTTGCTCACAAAGTTCATGTAGGAGCATTTAAGGAGGCTGGTATGTGATGGTCAAAAGGATGGGCTGGGATCTGTGTGTTTTCCAAATGAAATATAATAGTTTCACATCAATCATAACTGTGTATAGAGTACATATTAATATAATAATATCCCTGTGTCTGTGGTTTCCTAGGCTGACAGGTCCAGGCGACACTTGGTTCAAACTGGGAATAAGAAAAAGAAGCGTATATCCCGCGTCGGCTCCTTCTCCCTCCTTAGCAATAACAACAAATCCACCCCCCTACAGGTGAGTCTCCATGGCAACCCCACAGTAGAGCAACAGCTGGGGCAATGAGGCCGGATGTGCAAGCAGAGTTATAAAGCCACGTTAGTTGGTTTTATTGGAACCATTTGGTGCGCTCGGCGATCTAATCTGTTTGTTTTCAATGCATTTTTGATATCAGGCAACGTCTTTCCATGGAAGGTTTTTGTTATAATCTCGTTCCGCTTGCTGATAAAAGTTTATAGCCTCTCCACCAAAAAATGCCACATTTGTAAAAGACAGATTGTTATGGATGGGTTTTCTGTTCCAGATCACCAGAGCGAGGAGACAGGTGAAGTCTGAGCTGCCTAAGAAGGGGAAGTCAGGTCGTTCTGGGGCTTTCTCTGTCTTGGTGAGTCTTTATATAATATTAAGTCTCTTGCTCGTCCATTCACTACACATGATACATATTTACATGCTGTGTTTTGTGCTCTCCAGGGAGATCCGCAGAACGAAGAGCAGGACACCAGAGTCAAAAGAAGCATATAGAAGACAGAAGTGCTGAAAAAAAAAAGTCCCTGTCTTATTCTTTGAAATATCCTAAAGGTGTGCACAGTAAAAGTGCATTGACATTTTACCAAAAACATGTAAACAAACTGAATATTGGTGTGAAAATCTTACATTTGGAATAACAGCTTTGATGTTTATTTTGATGTGTGTGTCCACCATTACTGTTTCAGCTGTAAGCTATCCTACATTTATCAGCCAGTCTGCACTTACTTTATACTACTTTAGGTTTCTAATATATTCCTGCATGTTATCACAAAAGATCACGTATATTAATATTCTAGTTTGGCATTTTGTTGTAACCTATTTAATCACAGAGTCCTTATGAAGATTGGGGGTATATTTTTGCAGAAGTATTTTAATATGTTGCTGTATCAGATTTCAAAACTAGTTTAATAGAGACATATGGTGTAAACGTCTTTTAATATTATGCACTTTATGCTCCACTGGAGCCTTCTCTATAAAATTGGTTAACAGTTTTTACACTCTGAGCTCCATTAAGACATTAAATTGTATAACGGTTCCTGTACCAGCTCAGTCTTTCCCTTGCTGTTTCCCAGAATAACACATTACAACTCTCACACAAGGGTCTGCAAAACTTCCTATGACTGATTCATAAAATTAAGTATCCAGGCACTCACACACCCCTAAGTCGCTAATTACATATGGCAAGTGCTACATGTATGGTGTATGGTGGACAAAGATGGAAGGAGGATAAAGCAGCAGGAACCTCTTTTCTAAGAGAGGGACACTAATCCATTTACATTACAGCAGCCAGGGGAAAATAGCCTCGGAGAGAGAAAAAAATCTAAATGTAGTCCAGACCATCTGTTTCAGGAGTCAAACTTTGTCTATTTAAATATGTCATTTTTAATTCATTTGGCCAAGAATGGAAATGCAGTATGGTCTGGAGCAGAAGTTTAGTCTGAGTAGTTTTCCAGGGACACATCAACATATGCACAAAATCAAGTCCCTGTGGGCTGCTCTGCATCTGGGTATTTACCCATTTACAGCATATCAGATTAAACAAATCACCTGGTTACAACTCGAGAGGAAAATAGTAGTTTACTGTGATGAGAATCTAAAAATGTACTCAGGCCCACCCAAAGTGAAGCCACCAGAAAATCCCAAATATGAGACAAACTGACAAGGAAAATGAGCCTGTGTAAAAGTGGAAGGCAATCTAAGTGAATAGGATGACTCATCCTCCACTCATTTAGTGATCAAAGCCCTCTGCTCATGACGTAGGTGTGCAGTACACACAGTGTAATTTCTCTGCTTCTATAGACACAAACAGAGGGAAAAGGGAAAAAATAACACAACTAAATGTTATTTATAAACCTGGCATTTTCCCTGAAGCTCATCATTGGTGCTGATTATGCTTCAGCAGCTCGCTTTTGGGAGAACATAGACCCGATCAGCCATCATCAGATAAACCTGGATTATGGGGGTGTTGTCTTGGTGACAAACCACCACAGGACATCATTGTGATTTCTCCGAAAGAGCGACTCACATCAAGACTAAGATTCTGTTATTCCTATTTAGAAACAACGAGAGGGACACACACACACACACACTCCTCTGACAGCAACCAACAGGGTATCACAGACTGACTGTACCCTTGGGCTAATGCATCTTGGGAAACTCCTAGTTGATGATCTGATGGAACAAGGCAGTGTGTCCGATCAGCTGCAGCACATGCAGACACATACACATGCACGCACACATGCACATGCACATGCACACGCACACGCGTGCCATAAAAACCCATTTCTTCTGCTGATGTAAATGTTAAATCAAGATTCAGTCTTCATGTGTCACCATGTGTGGCCAGCACAAAAAGAAAGGAATTATAGCTGTGTATCAGTCACTGCGGTTGTGTAACAGTGTGTGGAATTGTTTCCGCTCCGTTTCGGGTTCATTCATCCCCATGAGAACAAAGCTGACATGATGATAATCACTACTAACCAAATCATTGGTATGCTTTCAATCTATAGGATTGTGGTAGGAAATGGCACAAGCAGAGCAATATGTCAGGATTTCCCATAAAAGCCCAGGTTCATGTGCAGTTAGTGGCTTACAGTCAACATCCGTTTGAAGCAGTAGAAACCACTGCATAAGTATTAGTTTCAGGGGCATCTCACCCTAAACAGCATGCAATGTGGGAAAACACAGTCACAAACAAGTTTTACGTCAGGAGTGGAGGGTATGCAACTATGAGACAACAGCTACTCTCAAGTTTATGCAGTTTAGGTCTCAATTTTGTGGCTTTGGACGTTATTTGTAGTGCGAATAATAACAATGGACTCAGCAAGATAGTTGTTTAATCTGGGCGCATGACGGCATTGCTAAAAAAAAAAGGGTTGCCAAGTAAACATGAGGAGTCAGATTGTCCCGATCTTAAACAGCTCCTTAGGAAAATTCAGCCTGGCTCCAGAGTTTTAAATCACCACCCGCATCTGATTTATTCAAAGTTTTATACAGATCAGCTGTTTGGCTGATGGCTGTTTTCCTGCTTATGAGAAACAAAAATATCATAGCTAGAATGAACAATTGCATCAGAGAGAAGGTGAAAAATGTGCATTATGGCGAGTCTGATAATCAGGCCAAAGTGCTGGCTCATTTACAACTTGTTTTAACGTCTGACAGCTCCTTGCAGACCTTGAAACTAAGAGTATTGTTTCATTTGAAGAATGATTTCTTTGTGCATTCAGGACAAGGTGTTCCCTGCTGAGTATTCTTGAAACGGTTCTCCTCATTTATTCTCTGTTTCCACTGACCTCAGACTGTGACCTCACTTTCAGACTTACTTTGCCTCCTTCTTTTCATCTCCTGCCACTTCCCATCAGATCAGATACGGGGCGTTGGCTGTCTTCCTCATGTCACTCCTCTCTGGCCTGACATCACCTCCCTCAAACAGTCTCTCTAACTCGGCCTGTCAAAACTTCAGACTGCTGTCACAGCACTGTCTCGTGCCTCTGGCCTTAATGAAGAAAAGGCAGAGAGGTTTAGAAACAGAGATGCATGTTTGATATGTGACACTCCTCAGAGTTGTGATGTCAGCTCAATATATCAGCCTACTGACCTTTCAACATGTATGGTAACGGGGGGTGTTATTTATGGGCCACTGCAGAATTCATTGACTTTACCCGGTCCTGTCAGCTTCCCATTATAAACAAAGCCTTTGACCATGCATCCAGAGGCAGTCTGCCACCTGCAATCCCCTCATAAAAACAAACATCATCCAAATGATTCTGACACTGCTGAAATCATGGGATCAAACTTTATTGTCACAGCCTTGAATGACATCCATTTAGTTCAAGGAGGCTACTAATTATGTCAGGCTTTGCTTATTGTTTGTTTCCACTGGATACAAATTACTCATCACCATAAAAAAAAATCAGAAATTCAGAAATATTTCTTTCTTTGAAAGAGTCCTAGTTTGAAGAAAAAAAACCTACACTACATAGGAATCGAGCACCATTTATCTTACTTTAGTTTAACTTATCTTAAAGACCAAAAGCGGGAGGAAACTGCTAGTTGCTTGGCAACCGTATGATGACAACAAGACTCCGAGAAGTCAGTCGTCCCAGTGGGAATACAGCTGGCCTTCTGCAGCTCTCTCTTCACTTGTATAAACATACAAGACAAGAAACTGCTGTGAGCTTTTGGCTAGATTTAGCACAAGGCTAAACTAATTGCTACATTCAACATCTAGCCAGTCATCGCCTGTCGTCATGGTAAATCTACATCTGAAAATCAATTAGCACACTGGTACCTGTCCAGAAGAAGTACAATAAGTTCTCACAATCTCTGAAATGCTTCACCAATATTGACACATATATCTGTTTAGGGGGGCATGCACACAAATGTGCATTAAGCAGAACAGCAAATAGGAGCTCTGTCTGAAAAGGCCTGTGATTGACCAAAGTCTGGATGTGTTTGATTTTCCTAAGTGTGAAAACGAAACAAAGAGGAGGTGCAGATATCTAGTTTGCTCTCAGACCACTTACAATATACTAAAAAGGCAAACATTTTTGGCCCAAAAAAATAACTGTCTAGCCCAACTAGCTCCATAAAACGGCACAGAGTTGCTTTTGTATTTTAATGAATTTTAACATATTTAAAAACTGCATATTTTCTTGTGAATTTCGCTGGAGTGAACAGTTTCCTCTCATTTCCACTCTTTATATTAAGATAATTATGTGTTGGCTCTAGCCTCAAACTGACATTGCCATCTGCAAGAGAGTATATTCAAGTATATTTCCCACAATGTTGAAGCATTGCGTAAAATTTCACACTCCCTGTTGATATGGTAGAAGCATGTAAATGACAATTTCACCAAAATTCGTTTCATGCACATAAGTGGCAGCACAATGGCTGCTAAAATCTTGAGAGCCCGGCATCAAGAGTCTCCACATATTTCTCATTCTCGTAATTCACAGGCAATAAATTCATCTCAGGTTAGAGGAAATTTTACCGCAGAAATTTGACATAAAAGGTGTGCTTTGACACGGGCAGAGCTGGGAGGAAAATGCAGGATTTTGTCAGTTCCATCAGGGAAAACTACGCAGATAGACTGCGTAGCAGTCCCTGACAGAGTTGAAAATGATGGATGCCTGCTGAGTCACTGCCACAGGCCAATCTTTGCCCTGCTCTCTACATTAAAGCAGAAAATATTGCTGAGTTTGACCCGCTGCCCACTGTATAGGTTCACGGAAAGCTGATTTATTAAGGAGGGAATACTTGCAGACAGGGTGAATCAATTTCACAGATATAGATTAGAAAAGGATGGCCCAGAGAAGTGACAATGAACAGAGAAAGGTGTTTCTCAAGAATATATCTCCAGAAATAAGGAGTCAAAGAGCCAGGGAAGATTGCTGGCAACTAGGCAATTTCAGATCAATCAGAATTCAAGGCTTGGTGTCATTAAACTGCATAAACAAGACAAAGGATTGAGAGAGGGAAACAGAGAAGAAAATGGATGAAAGGATGCCAGGCAGGTTTAGGGTCAGCCAGAGCCAAATGGGCTGAAATGTGACTTTTTGCTCCCTCATTCTCCTTTCTCTTTGGTATGACACAAAGGTCACTGTGGGCTGTGAAGTGGACAGGGCTGTCAGCGCAGAGAGGAGCTTGAAAAGGCAGCACAGGGAGTCAGGCAGGCAAGGAAGGAATTCAAATCAGCCTGACGCATTTGAGATGGAGCCACAAAGTTGAAAACTTCCTATAAAGACTGTGACCACTGTGTCTCCTCAGACCTGGAGGATCGGTGGGGAGGGAAGGATGAGCAACCTGGAAAAGGGAAATAAGGGCTTTGAATGGCACAAAATGTTGACTGGAAATAAGATGATGCCCTCCAGCCACCACCTCGCTGACTCTAACCATTTGTGAAATTTACAAAGGCTAAAAACTGACACAGTTATGTTCTGCAGATGAAAACAAGGGTGGAAAGGAACACTACATTCCTCCGTTACATTCCTCAAGGGCAAAAGAGTAATGGAATCTCTGGGCCAGGAAATATAATGAATAACTGCAAAAGAGCAGCATAACACATTAGATCATTGTCTTTTCGTCTACAAACCTCCAGGGACCTTTGGAGAAGATTAAGTTAAAGACTTAGCTTGTGGTTGTAAAAGAAACCTGCTTCCACTTTTCCAGCCAAGCTTGCATGTAGAAGTCATTTTAAAAGCCTCAAACAGCACGATATGACCTCTGATTACTGGGAGTCATTAAGTTTGCGAGGTGGCGTGGACTGCTGATAGAAATCCTCTATGCATTTTCATTTCTTCTTTATCACTCAGCCTGTAACTTCCTCTGTGTCTCCACTTTATCTCTCTGTAATCTGTCTGAGGCTTTTCACAATAAAAGCATATGTACAATAAAGAATGAAACTTATCAAATGTTCAGTGGTATAGACACGAAGGGGTGTAGAAGCGGGAGTTGACAGTGAAGAATGCAGGCTAAAAAAGAAAAAAGGATAGAAATAAATGTTTTTGTGGCCATTGTGCCCACAGCTTGTAAACTCCCCAAAGTTCAGCTCCAAGTCCATAAGGTCTTGTGGGTGTCAGCCAGAGAAGAAACATATTAATATTTCATCTGAGACTAAAGCTTTCTGAACATTATGGAGAGAAGGAAGGCATGTCGGTCCCAGAATGTGGTCTCACATTGAATTTTGCAGTCATAAATGGATAGTTGAAAACTGCAGAGTGGGTGGTGCTTTAGAGGTCCTGAGAGGACAATAAATCATTTGGTCACACATAGTGTAGCTACACCCCATCCCTCTCTGGTTCGCAGAGCTCTCTCAGCATCTCTCTCAGTGTCTGTGAATCGGCCATGTGAAAGCTTATAGCTTTACTTAAAGTCTACAAATTCACCCTGGAGGAGTAAAAGCACAACAACAGATGAACAAAATGTAAGTGCTAAACTGTGTTTATATATGCCAATACCAAGACTTTCTGTTTTAGACTATATTCTAATATAATCTCAGCATACATGGCTTATATGTTGCTGGATAGTTCTTTTTATCTTTAAAGTCCTATTGTAAAAATAAACACTCTCATGAGCAGATATAACTATTGTGTTCCCACTGAGTCTCCAGATTCCTCCTCTTCTTTACTTCCCAAGCCTTTGGGTTGTAGTTACCTGATATCCAGCGTGTGAAACGAAAGCTTGCTAGAGATTGCCCTCTTGTGGTTATACACTGCAATGCAACATGTCTGAACTTCAACAACAGAGCAGTGGCAGATTGATTCATTTAAGAACACTTTTCAACATTGATCTATGACTGTGATTGTGTTCCCAAGGACCATATATGCTCATGCTATCCAAGAGTGTCCAGTAATTATACACCCCGAGAATATACCATGATGGGGAACCAAGATGTCACTATTTAGATCTCAACTGTGCCAAGTAAGTCCATTCAAATTTAAATCACTGATAGATTGATTTGATTAATTTATATCATCACGAAGCTATTTTTTGGTTCTTTGATACACAAATATTTATGACATTAGTGTGTTGATTTACTGGAATACAAATTCACTGTGAACTGTGTAATACATACTGAGAGTATTTATTTCAACAGACAGTGGCCTTCGTTGGCTGCACCCTACTCTGCCTTCTTGGAGGGGCTGGGGATGAGGGAGAGCTGGGCTGGATCACTGCACAGGTTGTGTCTCTGACCCTTGGGTCTGCTCTCTTATTTCTTGTTGTTCATCTTCATCCCCTCGGACGCTGCTGTTGATGTGCTGAGCTGACTTGTGGTCCACCCGCTGTAATGCCTTGTCTTTCTCCAAAGTCACCAGCATGGTCTGCTTTAAAACTGCTTGGTATTTTTCATTCATCCGCTTCACTGTGGGCTCGTAGTTGTTACACTGAATCTTGAGCTTTCTTATCTCATCGATGAGCCTGTTTTTCTCCTGAACAACACGCTTATGCTGCCGTCGATGGAAGTCTCTCGCTCTCTGGACCCCTTCTAGGATCTCCTCCGCAGAAGAGACCGCCCGAGTGTACTCCTCCCTCTCCCGCTTAGCGCTCCTCAGCTCCCTCTCCAAGCGCTGGATGTCAGTGTACACGTCCGGTACCACTCCGACCCGCTCTGCATCCACCTGTCCTTTCTGCACCATCTCGGTCCACTCAGTCTGGAAACAGGTCAGTGTTTCCATCATATCCATGTGGATGAGAAAGTTGCGTAAAAAGTCATCCACGGCTTCAGGTTGGTGTGTGCCTCTGGTGGCGCTGGGCCTGAGAGCAGCCTGAGCGCGGGACTCTGCCCGGTGTTTGATAGCTTTTATTGTCGCGTCCAAGTCTTCTTCCCCTTCTGTGAAACTCCAGTCGTCTTCTAGGTGTACTTCTTCATATTTAAAGTCATCTCCGCTGTCATTGTGAGCACTCGCGTCCTCTTTTTCTTTGGTTTTATTAGTTGCGCTCATTGTTTCGATTGACACATCCAGCGAAAAAAAAGTTTAGTGTTTCCATGGTGACGATTCGCGCGTTCAACGCGAGATTTCACCAGTTCTCGTTCGCCCCAGCTCTCCAGCCGTCATACAACAAACATGGCGGACTACCGAGAGGCGCCCTTGGCCACTCGGCCAAAAACGTTGGACCCAAATGAATATTTCAACCTTTCGCCGGACCAGAGACGTGCCGAAGAATCCAGGGCAGCAATACGAGCTAATCTGAAGAGGCAATATCAAACGCAACTCAATAACCCTCACAGACAAGAGCTTATTGTAAGTGGCTACCAGCTAGCTAACAATGTCACCCTTGAAAGAGAGTCGGGCTACTTGCTGAGAAGCTAACGGTAGCATGTCGTGGGTATCCAAACAGTTGCACGACCCAGATTTATACCACAGCATTCATATTTATTTGACAGCATTTCTAAATTGATTCGCGAGGTTGTGTGCACTTACCTTTGCAAGCAATGACATGTTAAACAACTGTACGTGTTGACTTAGGTTTGTGAACAACGTTAGCTAGCTTGAACACAGATTTCACTCAAATGAGAACGGGCTCATTTCAGACCTCGGCTCTGACATCCAGTGTAACGCTTAGCTAAGTGTTTGTATTTGCTACAATTCCAGCTCCTCTACTTTGAAAACGAATGTGCTTCCTTTCTCACAGATAAATCTTTACGTACGCATAAGTTTAAAAGTAAGTTGGTAATTGCGGTCTTTAGTATCCCACATACGTATGCTGTTCTCCCCTACAGAAAGTTTAACTTGACGCAGTCATCTTACCTTAGTAACACAATAAGAGAGTCCGACAGTTTCGTATAATTCTGACATGTCGCTTTTCGTTTGTTGTAGAAATATATCAGAAATAAATGAATGACTCGACTTTTTCCACTGCAAGGGAACAGAAGCACCAGAAAACCATTACCTTTGTCTTTACAGGAAGACCCTGCACTGACACGCTGGGTATATGCACGCGCCAACCCCTTCACGTACTTCAAACCTACGTACAAGACATCTCTGCTGGGTGCCATGTTTGGAGTCGTTCCTCTCTTTGTCCTCTACTACGTCTTCAAGACTGACAGGGTATGACGAGATCCAATCGTCATGTTTTGCTTGATTATGACCTTGTTAAGTACATGACACAATTCACTTGTTTTTGCTACCACCACATAGACGGTGTTAGCATCAACAGCTGTTAACTTACCGGTCTAGAGGCACCAACACCACTGTGGACTCTTGTTATGCTCCAATTTTTTAGCATGCAAACCAGCGTGCCTCAGCACATTTTATATATCATAATGCTACTTTTACATAATGAGTCACCGCAGCACCCAAGCTGGCCCCAGTTAAGCATGATGAAGATGAAGAAGTAGTGCTGACCAGAGCATCTATTTTACTCTCTTGTCAGTGACAATGACAGAGAGTAATGGCCTACTCTTTGCAGTGGATCATTACCACCATACATATCTTTTCTAGCAGCAAGTTGAGTAACTGTACCATTTTTTTGTCCTGTCCTCAGGTTCAGTGTTGTATGCTATCACCCTTATCTAGGAAGAAACATCTATCACTTAAAATGTTGTTATATTTATTTACAGTTCTGGTTCTACTGACTGTTAAGGTCGTACAGAGGAATACACACAAGGAAAAAGACTATATTTGCCTATGTATTGTTGCTACATTATTTAGCTACATTATGCCCAAGGAGTTTTACTTCCATTCCCTACTGCTGTCTTATTTTCAGTGCTTTCATCTGCTGTAATATTGACTATACTTACTGCAAAACTAGTGGACAAATTATCAATCGTCTAATTGACAAGAAGCAGTGAACAGCATACTATTAAGGTATTTTAATATTTTACAGCACTAACATCAGTCTTATTCCCTAATCTGATACATTTTATACTATAATACCATGACAAGAATATAAGAACATTTTTGTCTAAAATAAACCTAAAATGTCATGCCTGGACATGAATGGTTTCATAGACATCTAAAAAGCTTTGAATTTGAATTTCCTTGTAGGTGCACAGTTGATCTGGTTTTCTTTTTTTGTCACAGTTCCAGTCATATTAGAAATAAGTGCTTCATTTGAAATGCTGCCTTCTTTCATTTTCCTCCCCATTGTCATGGAGATTCACCCTCTAAACTGTCGCCAATAGAATTTCCAGCAAGAATTTGGTGCAATTGTCACACTGCAGGGTGATCATATTCGTCTCCCTCTTTCCACTGGGAGGAAGAAAAACTGCTTGAACATCAGAAAGCACTTGCTCATAAAATGTCCAGAAGGTGATATGACTTTGTCACTATGGAAACTGAACTAACCCATCATCTGTTTGTCATCTGTTTTTACAGGATAAGAAGGAAGAGCAGATTAAGGCCGGAACCCTTGTGCGCAAATTCAGTTTGTCATCATGAGCTTCGGCGTGTGAAGACCCCCCTGTATGTTGTAATGATGATGCCAGTGCGTGTAATTATTATTAACCAAATAAAATTATATTGTCAAAAACAACCGTGTGGCTTTAATTGCAGTGACAGGGGAAAAGACACTTGAACTTGAATATCCTCATATGTCCTCAAGTCTTTGCCAAATCACTGAAAAATATGCACACAGAAAGTAAGGATCAATATAATCGCATAACCTTTAAAAATTAAATATCAGTGAAAGAGGGTAACCACTGGATTAATAGTGAATCTATTAATGTAATCTCCTTTATACCTTTTGCATATCCAGTCTATGTAGCCTGTTTGTTTTTCATCATACACAGGAGCAAGTACCTGACACTTAAACTGAAAAATAATTTAATTAATGTAAAAAGACACAACCAACAGTTTTAAATCATTGAGCATTTTAGTGACAATCCACAAAAGTGTGCTCAGTGTTTTACTGTATATATCTTAGGTTTATTTATCACAACTTTGCCTTTTTACTTGTAAGAAGAACGTGTTAGTTATTCTTTAAAGAATTACATAGTCACTTTAAAATTCAGTTTTCCAGTAAATGAATGGGCACTGATGTCCTTAATTTACAAACTGTTAAAAGTGTGTGAGATACTTAAATTGCACACATGCAGTCACATTTACAGACACAATTTATGCTGCCTAGCTGTTATTTCTAACAGGACAACCTGCAAAGTGCACAAGTTTTTTTTTGTTTGTCTTTTTTTATTGTTCGACTCCAATCATAGTTGTCTGTATAAAATAAACATCTAAATTTCATTGGCATACTTCAATCTCTCTGTATTTTAGTTAACGCACCTAATCAAAAAATACAAAGAAAGTCAAGTTGCACTAAAATTGGATAGCTGGTAGTTACATTTAAGAAAGTGAAATTAGGACTTCTATCCTCATATAACAACTGCACTTGGTTAAAATTTCTTTCCAGTCACTTCTTTTTACTTTTTGCTCGGCTTCCAGTTTGGGTTAAAGTGGCTGCGCAGAGGTTCCCAGCACTGGTAGTAGCTCTTGTCGAGCCTCTGACATGTCTTAAGACCCCACTTGGTCACTGCCATACTGAAGGATGACTCAAACATAAATGCCTGAAGAAAGGAAGCGAAACAAAAAAGGTAAAATCTCTCACTGTTCTGTGAAATCAAAAACATAAATATATATACAGACATCTTTACCATGGTTCCATCAGCCACTCTCTCTGGTTGTAGGTCAGCCGTGCTGTTCTTCTCGAAGCAGCCAGCATCCGGGCCGTGTGGGGTCATCATGCTGTGGAGGCTGCCCCCTCCTGGCTGGAAACCCTCCTCTTTGGCCTCATAGTGGCCGTGGATCAGACCCATGAATTCACTCATGCAGTTACCTGAAGTCACAAGCAGGAGAAGCTATAACACAGCACTGCGCTGGGTACAGTTTGCGCTGCAAAGATCACGTTGTTACATTGACATCCACTAGATGGCCTTATAGATCTGTGGTGAAAACAGACAAAAGGTTCTGTGGTGGGCCTCCAGTTGGAAAGAGTCATAGAGCAGGTGGACGGTTATCACCTGCCTTCTTGACACTGGTTGATAAACAGACATGTTGGGATATGGCTGATTTGTTTCACTCTAAATTAACCTCACTGAGCAGAATTTGACTCTTATAATTGAAATGAAGTCACATCCCAAAACTCTAGCCCTGAAAAGTTTTTTTTCTCCTTCTTTTTCATGGACAAGTCACTTTAAGGTGAAGTAAGGTGTGTGTGTTTCCGTGGTCTTACGGTGATAGTACGGTGGACGGAAGGTGTGATCAGCCACACCCCACCGTGGAGGGAAGATGACAAAATCAGCAATGGCCACACCGGGTCGTGTGGATTTGGCAGTCAGCACCGTAAAGATAGATGGGTCCTACAAGGAGATGACAAAGAGAACAATATGGGACATTTGAAACTGGAGTCTGTTCACTCCAATAGCATAAATATAGCAAGACATTAAGAGAGAAAATAATACGATATAACGTTTGTATATCAAAAAGCACTGAGTGTGTCTGTGATTCTTAAACATGAATCTCACCGCATGGTCGAACGCCACACAGTTGATCACCATGAAGTTCTTCAGGTTGTATTTGTAAGGTGTGTAGTTCCCGTGCCAGGCAACCACATTGAATGGAGAAAAATCCTACATGCAGAGCACAGAACAAAACAAATAAGACGAGTCTACCCAAGCTACAAACACAAAGGACTTTAAATTGAGCTTTTCACAGGGAAAAAGGAACAATGAATAATGTCTTTGTAATCTTAAATTCCCAGAGAGAGTACTTCTTGACATAAAGAGAAAAAAATGGTCATAATGAAAAGGGTTGATTGTGAAAAAGGGTGTACTTCTTTCATTCTTTCTTCTCTTTCATTCCCCCTGTTCTTTGTGATACGAGGCTCCAGGTATTATGGGGTAATTGGCTTCACAATCAAACTTTCCCAAACTTTGAGCATTTTGACGCTCGCAGCAGCGCAGTTATGGGGGGAGCAGCAGTAACAGTGGGTGCAGAGATATTTCTTTATCTTGATTGTTAAAACCACAGCAATTTTATATAGTTTCTCTGTTCTGATAATGTCACTGCGAAAAAGACATTCAACAGGAGCTCTAAAATCAATACAGTTCATTACAACTCAAGCTGCCTCCTCAGTGACCTCTAAGCTCCTTACACACACACGACACGTACACACATGAACACCTAACGCGCTAAAAAAAGAAAAAAAAAGAAAAAAAAATCACACATATTCATACATACACTTGTGCATAAGTTAATTCACACAAATAACCAATAAACACCAGGCACAACCAACAACACATCCAATTTACAGTAGCTGCCATACAAAAAGGCCATTGGGAAACCCAGTACAGGTAATTTTTTGGACATTCATCTGTGGTAACTTCACTAGATTCGATTAAAATGAAGGGAAAAATGGAGGAGAGCAAGCACTTGCACACACATGCACACAAAACACAAACATATTGGCCCAGTCAAGCAAATAATAAGTTAATTTGAGCAATTTCAGCGCTCTGCAGGGGAACAAAACAGCAGGACCAGACGGGAGCAGCCGCATCTTCCCTGAGATGAGGCTCGCGTCCTTATTTTTCTTGCCCCTGTAGCCTCACGCTCCAGGCTCAGGGAGGGATGGACACCAGGAAAAGCGTGTGAGGTGTTTCCCCCTCGAACTTCCAAAGGGCAGATACTCAAGCAGAGGTTGCAAGAGATGGAAAGTATTTGTTTTGCCACCAAAAAGACAGTATCTTACCCTTGTGTACTTCCTACGATGAATAATAACAGTGTGGTTTGACATGGTTTCCACGGTTACAACCCCTCAACCCCCGCCCCTGACAAACGTCTCCTCCCACCTCCTCCCTGTCTCAGTAAAAACCTCCTGTCAGACATTATGTGTCGATCCAATTATGCGCCTAACAGGACATTTCTGGAGGGGGAGGATCATTTCTCGAGTGAAATATGGTGAAATTAATGCTTAACTTGTGAAAGGTTTTTCCTACAAAGCAAAGCTTCACGGGTACACTGTCTGCAACGCCAGAATGCCTTAACTAATTATGAGTGATTAAGACTCATAAAGGAGTCGAGGCGGAAACCTGCTGAATGGATAACAGCTAACACTTCCATATTAAATCATCAGGGATGGCAATTCAATTGGTGGGAGCAGCTAATGGATCATATGCTTCACTTGGACAGTTTCCTGTTACTTGTTGTTGCGGTTCGATGGTGTTTACTGAAGCAAATACAGACCTAAATAGGGTAATAGGGCAAGTATGCCATATGTGTATGTGTGTGAGTGTACGACACGGAGGTTAAAGTGTCACAGAAAAAACACCTGTTGGCAGGCGAAGAGCTTCCCTTGGTACTTGTTGATAACAGTGTAACCTGTGGCCACGGTGCGATCCTCATACCATGCAACGGGACACAGGAAGTCTCTTGGGTTGGCCAGACCATTAGCTCCTGCAAAACATATATACACAAACAACAAAAGAAAGAGACACTTTAACAAACAAGATCGTGTCTGTGTCTTAAATCACTCCCTTTGTAGGCCTACTATTGTACATTGTGCAGTATACAACATGTGTGCCCAGTTCTTTTTACTACCTAGTGTCCTCCCCACAATGAGCCACAACACCTAGTGTCTATGGCGCATACATCACTGTTTAACAATAGGTGAATCACATTTCATAGATGTGAAAATGGTGCCACTCTGCAGCTGCCATTGATGACACAAAATGATGATGATTAGTAAGTGTCCAAAAGCTCAATTTACTGCTGTCTATTGAGTAAACTATTGATGGTCTATTATATAGTGGGTAGTGAATGAGTGAATGAGAAAGTGATTTCAGATACAGCCCATAGGCTACAGACGTGCCAGTGGCTCTGTTACTGTGTACTTTGGTGTAAACACAGATGATAATGGCCGCGTTTCCCACATTTAATCGTCGCTCTTAAGAAGGTTTGGCTAAGATACGACCACCAAAAAAGTTTCCTAACGGGAGCTGTCCACCGCCGCGGTGCTGAAACTAAATCAATATCACCCACCACTTTATAAGCGCATCAGTCACACAAAGTAACAAGCGCCGACGAGCGATGAATACAGGCTACCGAAAACGGGATTTCCACCCGGTGTCCGTGGGCCTGATTAGAAAC
>OMNW01008006.1:83192-94698 GCA_900303245.1 Selene dorsalis
CCGTGGGCCTGATTATAAACGTCTCCGCTGTTGTTGTCGCGGTGGTCAGGGGCCGTGATGGGCTGGCTATAGATGCCACAACGGCCGCGTAACGATGTGGCCGAGGCGTCTGCGTGAAGATGTTTCACGCAGATGTTTCACGCAGACCGTGTTGATGTGGCCGCAAAAAAAAAAAAAACCGTGGACCGGGGCTGGCTGGTTCATGTCCGGCCAACTTTCAAACCATCTTCTTTTTTTTTTATTTCGGCACGATTATAACTTAATTTATAATCTATGTACTTTTATAATACATAAAACATATAGGCTATACGATGCACACTGTTTTAATATCTCGCTCAGTGTAATAGCCTGTCGCTTTGCCAGACGCGGCTGAACCTGTGAGCGCTGGTCGTTAAGACTCTGTGGGTCAGCTCGATCGTTCACTTCCTTCTTAGTGAAACATCTTAAACTAAGAGAGAGACTCTGGGAAACACATCCTTCTTCCACGGCGATAAGAGCTTCTTTACGGATCTGGGAAAGGCGGCCAAGTTAAATGTACTCACTCGTTTAGCATATTAGCATGCTAACACTGGCTAATTAGCGCATACTGGTCATAAAGCAAAGCTAGCTATTTATATTTGTTCAGCAAATTTCATGACAATCAATCCGTAGCTTGTTGGTATATTTTAGTCCTGAATAAAGGTGTGAACGAGTTCAGACAACAGGATGTAGCAAGAAACAAAGTGTGCAGATGTCAAGGAAAGATGAACACATGGGCCTACTACACACTCATAAACATCATATGAACACACACCTATGGGTCCCAGGTCAGGGAGTTCAAAGTGGGCTCCATACACCTCCAGTATGTATCCCCTGGTTTCTCCAAACACATCCACACTGAAGCGCATCCCTTGCTGGAGGAAACACATGAGAAGTGGTGGTGAGGAGACTTCTGTGTTCACGGACTGATAGTGTTTGGACAAAATACACGTGTGCTTTCCTGGTGGTCAAGAGTTAGCTGAAACCTCTCTCCACTGTTATTTATTTTTAGGTCACTTTGGAAAAGTACCACAATATGTCTTCCTAAATATGGTAAATGGGATGTGTGGGTGGACACAATGAGAGATTTCTGTGCGAACTGGAGAGATGAAAAACATAGAGCTCACCTGGATGACACAGATCTCGTTCGGCTCCACCATCATCTTCCCAAACTCTGTAGTGATCAAGATCTCACCCTGCTGGGGTACTAGCAAAACAAACACACAAAGAGAGCGACAGAGAAAAGAAAATCTGAGGGAGAAGAAGGACGGAGGATTGAGCTATCATTGCTCCGGTGATAGATGACAGTGAAAACATCAACAGCCCTTTTCCTCACCAATCAGAAAGTCTCCATCTGAGTTGTTGAAGCACCTGGAACAGGGAAAAATTGAAGAGCTCAGAAATGATCAGCAAAAGCGTAACCAATGATCCCCCCCACCACCACCTTTCCTGTTGATATGTGAAAATACCTCTATTTTTTACGTGATGGGAAGGATCTGCACATAAATACATACTGACCTGTCAACCATGGAAGTGTTGCAGGTGTACATATGGATGCCAATGCCATTGCGAGATTTGGATTCCCCAGCACCACAGACTGTATGCAGACCCTGTCAGATGCAGATGGTGACAGTCCCAATGAGTTTCCAATTATAAATGAAACAATAATATGCGGAGAAGAATGAGTCCAACTTACGGCCACAAAGTCCACTTTCTTCTCTGTGGACTTTGGGATGGTAAATGGCAGCCATCGCAGCTATGAGAGAAACTTCCAGGTCAGAATCCACTAATTCAGTAAATATAGAAATTTAAAGGAATAAATCATGGTATTTAAATGCTCTGAATATATTTTCTCAATAAGACGCTTACATTGAGCCATGAGATTTGACATGAATTCAAAATCTTCGGGCAATTCGTACTTTCTTTCCTAACTGGTTAGTGTTTAAAATGCCACTTTATAGGACATCTCAGAGTTCGCTTAGTTTGAATCTAAATGCAACAGCAGTTATGTGGCTCTTTGCTTATGTTGCCAGTGGCTGATAATCGTATCTGATCAAACGACATTCACACATTTCCTGGAAACAGAAGAACACAGCTAACCTGACTGATCAAAAACATGGCAACATCTGCCTTTCTATCCATCTACCTTTTTTGTTTATTGCTGCACAAAAGCCGAGATAAGCAGTGAGTGTGCTGTTTTCTTGTCTGGTTAATGTTTGAAGCTTTCACAACCTCTAGCAAATATCACAGTTTCACTAAACTGAAGCAAAGACTAGATGGGCAGGAACTCTTCCTGTTCATCCTTAATATACCTGGTTCGGATCAGGCTCCACTTCATTCCAGTCCTCAGTTAGATTCCCACATGGCACTGCCGTAAAGGGCTTATGTTTGACAGAGGGGAGGATGCGGTAGAACCAGCTGAAAAGAGAAAACAGACCAGCATAGAGTTATTCTGGATGTCTACAATCTATTTGAACTGTATGAACATGTCAGATAGAGATGGATACCTCCTCTTATTGGCTGGTCGAGGGCAGGTGAAGGCAGAGCCAGAGAGCTGCTCAGCATAGAGGCCGTAGGGACAGACCTGAGGACTGTTCTGTAGGAATACAATACACAGTGTTCAGACAGTCTATCAATAATATATGCTGTGTGTTTTGTACATGTTTGCACAGTAGTGGTATTGGCACACTGATTACATTAGGGTGGTTTAGCTAATAATGATGAAAGGTAAGGCAAACTAGAGTTGATTATGTTCCTCTTGGGATCAAATTTTGATATCTTCTTATAAAACATGGAGGAGTCACACCAGCTTTTGGTTGGTTAAACCCCTTCTAACACCTATTGTGTCACATTAAGTATTCATGCAATTCACTTAAGCACAAAATCAATGAATAAATGATCAAATTAATGCCAAAATGAGCCCTGAGTGTGTTTTTGTGTGAGCTACCTGTCCCTCAGGTAATGATCCAGGACAGCGTGGGTCTTCAGAGGAGAACTCATTGCCAAAGCCACTCATGTACTGAAACAGGCAGACAGAGAAACATTTAACATTCAAAGGAAGTTAAAGTGAAAAATAAAAAATACACCACGCAGCTTCATTGTAATGCAGGATAAATGTGTTCATGCTGGTTATAATTAAATTTGAAGGCTTGTCATTAAGGCTTGTCTTTTTGTTAATTGTTGTCATATTGATTCACATTAGATCTATGATAAAACAAACTGCAGTTATGCCAGATCCCCCCCTTGCAGTCATCCATTATTTTTGTGTTATTGTGTTATAGAAACAGACTAATTACTCTAACATCCTCCACAGTATATTTTGATCAACACTTTTACTTCTCAGTTATGAGATGATTATTATTCCACTATCCTCTTCTGCTGGCACTGATCACCAGCACCCAATGTCTCCCCAAACCACCGAAAAACATGAACTTGGAAAGAAGTAAGGGATTCTTGCTGAGTCATTGTTAGTTTGCAAAAAGCACGCTGACGGACATGGATGGTTTCCATATGTGCGCGTTCATGTGCTTTCGAGGCGCCTGAGTAAAACATTTTGAAAGCTCCAGCATGTTTCTCATTTTGTTGAACTTGGTCTTTTACTTCGAGTTAAAGTGACAGCAACGCACCACTTCACACTCATCACATGGATCATATAGCAAATTTCAGATCGTTTTCCTTTATTCTTCAAATTATCTTTAAAAAAAATCTCAAAAAATAAAACAAACAACAACAAAAAACAATTTGCAGTGTTCTGGCTTTTTGGACAAAATAATCACAACCTTTAGTGCTGGATACATGTCAGTCAACTGGTGTGGTTGAAATGATGCGACAGTAACTAAACACAACTAAACTAAACACAATCAAACCAGGACTGGAGGAAACGGTTTGGAGGTTGTAATGCTTAGAACATATCAGTCAAACAAATTTTATTATGATGATGATATAGACGGTTTTCAAGCTGGTTCTGTTGAAAAGAATAGTTTCGTGCTGTTATTGAGGCATCGCAGACCACATCTGGGCAGCTGCAAAATGCAGCACTCTGATTGGTCGAAGGGAACGCCGCCCTTCAGTCAGCCGGTCTACTTCTGTTACACATATGATGGCTGATACAAAGTTTAATTTTGCACAGATAATGATAAAAGTTAACGGACACCTTCTTATTGCGTGCAAAGTGACGACACTGAAGCTACTGTGAAACTTTGCGGATTTGTTAGATACACAGTCATAGCACTGGTGAGTATTTCCATCAAGTAGAAAAAGTTTTAGAGAAGAGAAATGCTGCTTTACCTTGAGTCCAGCCATTGTGGTGTCTGTTCAAACTCTTCTCGCAGCTGTTTAAAGTTTCAAAGTAATTTGTAGCTAATGTCTAACTCTTAATGCACTGCCCTCGGCCAAAGTCCACAGCTTCAGGCGTGCATGCCGGTATGCACTGAGGGGAAAACGGGGGTTGGATTTATACTCTTCCTCAGTATGGTTTTAATTAAGCATTGACAGGCTCCGTGACGCAGCAGGAGGGTCTCTAGCAAAAGGGGAAAGGACGGATTGGGTTGCCGAAAAGGTGCGCAAACAGGGAGCAGAGTCACTGCCAAAATAAACAAGAACCATGACTGGGACATGAACGTTTTAACTGCAACCAACAGCTAATATAAAAGAACACAAGCCACACTGAATAGGCCTACATGAAGCAGAGGTGGGTATGCGATTGGAAATGCCTTTTCATGTCATACAAATAAGTCAAATCATGACATAAAAACGAAACTAGGGTATTTCACTCATAGCACTGGTCTCAGATATATTAAGGGGTTAGAATAAAATAAAAGGAACAGAATCTAAATTGGACAGAAGAGCTTTCTGTAAAGTCACTGCATTGTGGTGACCTCATGTGGTACTGCTTGTGCAAATAGTTGTGTCATGCTCATCCTCACGTCCCGGAAAAACAAACATTAAGAGAGAAAAAGTCTGTTGAATGAGCTCTCTAATATTACCAAATTCCCTCTGGCCTATACCTTTTATGTAGTTTATTCTGAAGACAAAGTAAAATGTCAACATGTCAAACGTGCCTCCAGCTTAACACACGTTACCGTTCCATTTAAAGTGAGTTATCATTCCTGTTCAAACGCATTATTAATTGATTTCTCTTAAAAGCAGCATATCATACACGGGGTAACCTCTGCACGCTGCAGCGAGCAGCTCACTCCCGATGTGAACAACAGCCGCAGAGGGCATCCAAAAGCTCTATATACGTTACTTTAAGCAAAATTTATTCTGTTCATTTCTTGAAATAGATGGTCAAACGATGGGTACCTAATGTCCCCCATGCAGCATGTATCAAAAAGAATCAATTTCGCCTTTCTCATTCTTGCCTCGCTTCCCCTCTTGTCTATTTCTTTCTTTTTGGGAGGTGTTGGGGAAGGGTAAATGATGGCAATTCTCATAGCGAGGCGCAAATAAACTCGCCGCGGCAGAAGTAACTGTTCTCCGGCGAGGCGTGCAGTCAGGCCCGGGCCCCCCGCTGACAGGCAGTCAGGGTGCTGTGCCAAAGACGAGAAAGCCCAGTGGCAGGAAAATATCACGTCCCAGTCTCCGGAAATTGATCTGCTCCTTGTATGGAGAAAGAAAATGAGTGATTTTAATTTCATCCCCGAGTCTGATGATAGAATTCTAGAGTATTTGGGTCCAATCCGGATGTGTGTTTTAAGAGAGGCAGGAATAGCTGGAGAGAAAAAGAGGAAACTGTTGTTGCCTACTGACAGTTATATCTATGCATGCGTAAGTGGGCCATAAATGCTTTGTTATTAGATGCCTGCTGAACTCAATGGCTTGATGGTAAATGGTACACTCACCTGGCACCATCTATCCCCATATGCATAAACAGGCAATCTCTCTCACTTTCTCTCTCCCTCACACACGTGCGCGCACACACACACCGTTACAAGACTAGTCTGTGATTTTGATATTTATGATGGCATCTTCAGTCTTTCACTGCAAATGATGCCATACATTCACACACATGTAATGTACAGTATATTTGCCTCCTTACTCTGACCTTTCAAGGGTCAATAAGTTTGTGCACATACACACACCCTTCACAAACCCTGAAAATAGATCTCATCAGGCACAACAATTAAAATATCATATGTCGGTTTACCACTGGTGTGTATTACCAGCACAATGGTATAATATCTTAACATGCACATTTTGAGGCTCCTATTGTGCACCGCAGCTATTACAATGCATGGTCCAGCTCCTTCAGGGTCCTCTACACAATGATTAAAAGCCTTAAACAAGAGTTATCACAATTACAAATCCTTCTTCCAGAGCAGTTCAGTGTAAATGTGCCACTACAGACCACTATATCCTTACTGATAGTTGCCTATGGATCAAGCATACTTCAATTAATCAGGCAGTAGAACATCGCCACAACTAATTAGAGTGTGCTTACACACTTTCATCGTCATGTTACTCGCCCAGAGGGGAAACAGGTGCTGTAGCCTATGTCATTTCCTTTAGACACAAAGCAAAGCAAAGCAAAGCAAAGCAAAACACCACATGATACAGTATAGATAGATGCTGCACCTACACACAACATGAAACTGAGTCTTTTGTTAGTCTGCTGATATCACAAAAGTCCACCATCATTGCAAACCACATCAGCAATTTAAAAAAAAAAAAGGTAGCGATGCGATTTGTTCTGATTGGCTACCTCTTTGTATTCTGCAGAGCTGCTGTAACTATGTACAATTTGCTCAAACTGTTAAGAGAGAGAGAGAGAGAGAGAAAAAAAAACAAATAATAAAACTTAACTTTGTGAAGGACATAAGTGCACACAACCTCTGAATTGTTAGCACCTGGCCCCATCTCGTGTAGCTATCACTGGTGGGTAACTGCTGTATTTGGATGTCACATCTAACAAGAAATAGCTCGGATTCTTGTATTTTGTAATTACAGCCCTGTTACACACTATTGCAATTTAATGTTAAATGACTCCTGACATGAGCCATCCAGTACCACACATACACACACTCACACACACATCTGACAGCTCCATTTAACGCTGATTAGATTTGCAAGGACATGTAGTATACCCTCTCTGTGTCTCCTGTGCCTACTCTCTCTCTCTCTGTCTCTCCCTGAGTAGGTTGAGTATCTTCTGAATCCTATCTATCGCGGTAATGTTATGCAAATGGTTTAATATGAAGATAAAAGACTGTTGCAGCGTGTGGCGCTCTCCTGGTTCACAGCCTCGTGTTTCCAGGACGATAGCTCTAACGAGGAGGGCACTATTTGGGAGTCATTAAATGATGGCCTTCCTGACATGCACCCGCTCACCACCACCGCCACCCGCCCCGCGTTGGCCATTAAAGCGGCTCACACCCACACCAAGACACACACTACAGACGCCTTTTAGCGCCAGCTCCCAGTTTCTTACACATCACAGTGTCACAGAATAGAAAATTACACTCTCCTCCCACAGAGAAAATTGCTTTGGAATTGCTTGGTTATAAAGATGTGCTTTAAAGAGAGGGGGGTGCATGCAATAAAAAAGGACACACACAAACACAATTACTTAAGCACTCTAAGGACAATTCTTACAAGTTAATCAGAGGATTTACCAATTATTGATGTCAAAAGGATTTTGTTGCGTATCTGTTTGTGGCCTATGTTTACTGAGTGTGTTCGTCTTTGTGTTCAAGGTATTTAGTATGCATATTTGTGTGCTGAATGATGAAAGAGCATACACTATATACATGAGCAGCAATCTCCAAATGTGTCTTTGTTTTCTGCACAGGCCCCCAAAACGAAACAAGGCACGGAAGTAGCTGCAAACAGTCCAGTTGTTGAAGGGAAAACATAATGTAACGCACCACAGCAGAGACACAAGTGGAGGATTGAACACAACAAGGTGAAAGGTGTATCAGCATCAAGAGACAAGAGAGGCGTGACGGAGAAGAAAGGGAGAAAATACAAAGTGGAAAATAGCAGAGAAGACAGAAAGAAGCAGAGAAAAGATGGAAGACCGTACAGCAAAGACAGAGTGGATGAACATCGATGATGCACGATGAGACATGACTTAGTAGGTTCAAGAGAGCAAAAATGACACATACAGCGAAGAGAAAGGATGTTTAGACCTCTGTGCTGGTCAATAAAGCCAAAACACACTATGGACTACAACATCATAATAAATGAACTACAAAATGAAGCTTTAAAAAGGCCATAAAAAAGCAACAGAGCTATGCTCAGTGTTAGCTAGCTGGTACGATGGCTAGCATAAGTTAAACCTAAACAAAATGGTCTTTTCTACATAATCATAATAAACAGAATATTTCATGCGGTTTGGTGTGTTTAGGCGCCATAATCACAAATATGTATTAACTCAGTATATTTAGTAGATAGTTTTCAGTAGACAATACCAGCGAGGCCTAGGCTAATTGTAGCCAGCTAGCAAGGCTATTTTCAATTTCAAGGAACTATAAATGCCCAAAATAAAGTTTATTGTGTTAAGAAAACAAGTTGAAATGTAAAAGGAACCTATAGAATGCATTTTGTGCATTTTATTCCTGGGGAGCATTATAAACAACACCCAAATGCATTTTTTTTTATATATCCTCCATGATTTCTGAGTCAAATAATCGGCCTAAAAAGCCATTGAATCGTGTCACATACATGTATATATGTACTTTTCCAGCCAGACTGATAACTAAAAAACACTTTTTTCCTCTTCTTCACTATAGGCTGCTGCTCTCTGCCTTTTGTGGGGCAGCGTAGGTCATTCGCTTCCCTTTTGGTAAGTGCTGACATAACATAATCTATTCTGAAAGATGAAGCTTCCGCTATTTGTAAGAAGAAGATTGTCGTAAAATTGTTTATAAAAGTCGGTAATGCAGCTGAATTTATTGTACATAAATGATAGGAGGACCAGTTGGAGATGGTGATTTTAAGCAATAGTAGCTGCAATAACATGATAGGCTATTCAAACCATGCAAGCACCCAAAAACCAAGCAATTTCAGCTGTCAGTTAAAAAAAGGCTCTTGTGAATATGTATACATGGTTCTATATCTTTGTATTCATCTCTGCAACCTGTTACCCTCCAGAGATGAGCTCTGTAGTGGCATGCTGTAGTTAACATAAAATGCCCTGTGAGCAGGTAATGAGGCATACTGAGCCACAATTGTCTGCCTATAGGATATTCTGTCACACTGTCTCTGGACCCAACCCAGCAACACATCAGACAACTCATCACAAATAGAATTAGCTCCCTGGATAGAAGCAAAATGACAGTGGCTGGATGTTTGGCTGGAAGCGTAATGGCGTTGGGTTTCTGGTGGTGTTTTCCTTGTAGTTCCCCCCAAAGGGCAGGAGTCTGTATCAGTTCAGACACTTAATGTTGTGTCAGTTATACCATTCACCCCTCCCTCTGAAGCGTGTGCACAGGTAGTAAGGATGCCTCCTCTAAATCCACAGTTTAGGTAGGTAGCCTTGAAGGGTAGTCTGAGACGTGAAGAGGGAGACTTGAGGTGAATGGTCTTTGGACAAGGAATGAGTGTGTTCAACATCAGAGAACGAGGAGAGTGGGTTTATATCTGTGTGGTTTTCTCGCCCAAGTGTGTGTTTGACTGGTGCAAGAGTGTGACTGATGTGATATCAATCTGGGAATGATTGTGAGTGAATTTCGGTGCCTACGTGCACACGTACACAGCTCCGTGGCTGTGTATGCACGTGTATATGCGTGTCTGTCCCCAGCACCATCATTAGGTCGTAGGCAGTCCCAGTGTTGGGGGTGTAGCTCGGCTGCTCCTGCTCCTCTCAGGCCAATTTAGGGGGAGAAAAGCACTTTGATCCTGGCCTGCAAGTCTGAGGGTCCCCAGCGGGAGGCAGCGCAGCCCTGCAATCTATATTGGATTTATTCCTTTCCCATCTACAGGCCCCACACACCCCACAGAGAGGAAGTCTCAACTGCACTCTCTCTGTCCCCTAAGACAATATGTTATGGTACACACATGAGTACACATAATCGTGTAAACACACACATGCAGGCGCACTCAGAGGCACACACACCTAGTCTATCTTCAAGGCACACTCCCCCACAGCAAGGAAGTTATACAGGCACATTTTCTGTCCCTGTGGGAGCTGCACTGAGGTCAAGATATACTGAGATTTGTGTGAGAGAAAGACAGACAGAGAGACAGGCACAGAACCATTCAGGCTGTTGACGGAGTGAGTTATTTGAGGCTGACCATTCTCTCCTGGAAAATATTGTTCAGATTTACAAAGGCCAAGGTGTAAAATGCATTTTTTTTTTATCACATTAAAGCAAGAAAAAAAGAATTTACATAAAACTCAGACAAGGTCAGGGAGAAACGAGGTTCTTAATTTAGTCTAATCAACTGTCATTTGCATCGCGCCATTTGCGCAAGGTATTGCCACTAACTGAATAAATGGACTTCTTCAGACTCAAGGGGGGGCACTCCGGTTTTGATAAGCTGGCAACATAACTGATTTGCATATATTACTTTGATTATCTCATTACTAGGATGATTCTTGCGGAATTTTTGACACTCGCGCAATCGAATTAAAATTAAGGCACGCAATCAATAAAAGGGCAACGCGCCTGTGAAAACACACGACGCCCCAGGTTTGTATGGTCAACTTGTGGTGATGATGACGACGACGATGATGATGATGATGCTGGCGACGATGGATATGGTGATGATGTAGCAGATGATGGCGATGTCCATGATGATGATGATGACGATGATGACCTCTTCAGCTCACGAGCTCCTGGACTCTGCGGTAGGTTTACGAGAGTCTCGGGCTCTTGATTCCTGTGATCAAAGCAGTAATCAGTGGAGACAAAGGGGGCTGTGAAATTGCCGCTTTCGTGTGGGTGACCTATGCACCTGCCATGAATCCAAGAGTGGCCCGCAGGCGGCTCATGTTCCCCCAATCGATAATAGCGCTCACTTCTCCCGTCCGACTCAACCCATCAGTGGAATGATGAAATCATGCGTAAAGACGCGCTCGCCTCGGATAATTCTGCAATGCAGTAGCTACAATAACCTGGTACATTATCGGGGACGGGTACAAGCACGAGAGCCATCAATTCAGCAGAGCTCCAAGGTGTGATCAAGTAGCCCATCATTTGTCACCAAAACTTTCAAACCTGCACCGATGAGTGACCCCACATATTAAATTTGGGTCTATATCGTGCGGCCTGATGTGAGTTTATATTTGCCGACTTCTCTTCCAAATGATGCATAATTCTCTTTGTGTTCTCCGTCGTAAAATCTTCGGTACTACATTATGACAAGTGGCTCATTTGTTGCCATTCATAATTTGCTTGAGGGAAGAAGATCTGGAGACTCCTTCTCTCCTCTTCTAATAGACTCTCACTCGCCTGCACACTAACTGGAGCGAAGGCACACGTCCACGTTTTAAATTCATGATGTAAATAATTATAGGCCAGGAAACTGATTTCCTTACGACCTT
>OMNW01008007.1:0-32677 GCA_900303245.1 Selene dorsalis
TGAAGCAGCAGCAGAAGCAGCAGCAGCGGCGGCGGCGGCAGTAGGAGCAGCGGCAGCGGTAGTCAGGGGGTCCGGGCAGGCGGAGGAATGAGAGTGGATCAAGCCGCGGCATCTTCACCATGCAGCCGACTACCACCAGCCGTCCATTTTACACGATTATATGAGCCGACGAGCGCCGGTGTGTCTGTATCCCGCAGGCAGGCAGCAACAGTGTGCAGTCCCGGCCATGACAACATAGGCCAACGCCTCGCTGCAGCTACACACAGGGAATGAAAACGCTCCCAAGATGGTCCGCATCGCCAAGGCCCTGGGTTTGGTTATTCTGTGCGTCGCCGTGCTCATATTGTCGCTCATCAGCTATGTGTCCCTGAGGAAAGACAGCCTCTTCACCTCCTCCAAATATTACATGGGAGGCCCGAGGATTATGTTTCATGCAGGATTTAGGTGAGTGGGTTTATTTTAAAGCAGACCTTGTAGGTTATGTGATGAGGTGCAGATCAGTGCTGGTAAAAAAAAAAACAAAACAATATAAACAGAGGAGTGAGGCCTTTTCAGAGCAGGCGTGATTCAACCTGGATGTGATGCACGAGCCTTACACATCTGGGGCATATGCTTCCTGTCAATCAAACACTGATCTGTCCTGAAACGCTGGAGGCAAAGATATGAAGTTATACTTATATTATAAAATAAAAGATATCATTGCACATTATGTGAACCTGTGCATCACCGTCAACATCATCTCCAGGGATCCTGGCTCAGGAGACAGTGGTGGAAGGTAACTAAGTACATTTACTCAGGTGCAGTTCTGAGGTTTATGAGTTTCTATATTAAACAACATCACAAACTTCAAAGGGAAATATTACAGGATACAGGTTTTGTGATACACGAAACATTGACAAAAACTAGACCGATTTATTGAGTTCATTTAAATGACAAAAATGTTGTAGTTCCAGTGGCTGATATATTATTTTGAGGCTGGTACTATTGGATGGACAGAACAGATGTTGTCTCACTTTGGATTTATAGATAAAACCATTTCTGATTTAGTTTTTATGAATCAAACATTGATATATATTTTTATATATATTCCTCCATCACTGTTAGTTTTGAGATCTGTGTTGTTTACACCTGACACATGTGAACACTCTGGATTGACATGTAGGCTCAACAGTGACAGAAAAGTAGTACATCTACTGAAACACTGTGTGTAAATACAACATGGAGGCAACTGGTTAATGAGGTAGTTTATCATAATTGGTCAATAATCAAGAACAGGACGAGACCAACATGGATACAGCTGGATTAGGTTTCCATCACGTAATGATAGTTAAGTTTGGTACGTCCGTTTTAAACACACTGTTGTTTTCAGGTCTCAGTTTGCCATGAATTTCCTGGACCCTTCCTTCATCCCGCTGACAAACGCGCTGAATGAAGAGCTTCAGGGAAAACCTTCTAAATGGAAGTTCAACAAGACTGCGTTTTATCAGCAGAGGTAAGAGATTTTAATTCTCTGCTGTTTTCTACCGCTCTTCATTGTCTTTTACCTTTTTTTTTTGTTTTTAGTGATGCCTAGGTTTGCTCTGACAAAGCTGATGTTTGGAAAGCAAAGTGGCCAGTCCTGGTGTTGGTTAAATGTTGATTAAATGTCCAGAGTAACTAACGATTATCTTCCCTCATGATTAATGGTTCGATCTATAAAGCTAGGGGAGACATCTTCAAATTGCTTGTTTTGTCTGATCAACAACCCAACATTGAAAAAATTCTATTTATTATCATATTAACAGTGAAAAGTATTGATTTCTGTGTTTCGACCACTTAAATAATCTAGTAGTTATTTTAACTCTCCCAAGTGATAGCTCTGTACTAATGCACTCGTTGGGCTTGTGGCTGCACCACACTTGTGTATATTTCACCGACATTAGACAGCTTTGATTGAGATGGATTTAAGTGTTTTTGTTTTTCCAGGAAAGACATCTTCAGCTTCATCGACATTCCCAACAACTTCTCCCTGACGAAGAACAGTGTGCGTGTCGGCCAGCTGATGCACTTCGACTACTCCAGCCACAAGTACGTCTTCTCCATCAGCAACAACTTCAAATCCCTGCTCCCAGAAACCTCTCCTATCCTCAACAAGCACTACAGCATGTGCGCCGTGGTGGGGAACAGCGGCATCCTGACGGGCAGCCACTGCGGCCCAGAAATTGACCAGGCTGACTTTGTCTTCCGCTGCAACTTCGCCCCCACGGAAGTCTATTCCAAGGACGTGGGCAGGAAGACCAACTTGACCACCTTTAACCCCAGCATCCTGGAGAGGTACTACAACAACCTGCTGACCATCCAAGACAGGAATAATTTCTTCTTGAACCTGAAGAAGCTGGAGGGAGCCATCCTGTGGATCCCCGCCTTCTTCCTGCATACCTCAGCCACAGTGACCAGGACCCTGGTGGACTTCTTTGTGGAGCACAAGGGTCAGCTGAAGGTCGAACTGGCCTGGCCAGGAAACATCATGCATGATGTCAACAAGTAAGAGCACTGATCTTATTGATTATTTGTTGAGTGGAGTGCAGAGCTGTTAGCATAATGGTGCATGTTTACACTGTAGTCATGTATCTACCTTTACTTAAGTACAAGATCCTTCCATCACTGGCAATAACCATCAACAAATCTATATATATATATAGTATAACACTGTGTTTCCCATTGTTTTCAACCTCTGCAAGTTGGAATGAAAAGTCTGGCTGAGTGACAGAAACCTTTGAAAACAAAAACTTAATTCATGCTGTGCAGAGACAGAGCTGTCTGTCATAAAGCAGAGGCTGTGATTATCACCTGGAGTGTTTTTCTACTGAACACGATAGTTTAGAAATGTCAACACTCCAGAGTCTCAACCTTCTTCTATCAATGCAACCACATACAAATGATAACCTCATACATGTGTTAACCTCATACAAATGATAACCTCATACAAATGATAACGTAATTGTAAGTGAGTTCAGAGCAAACAAATTTAAACAAACTGTAAACAAATAGAAAACGTAGACACATTTCACAAGCTGATTTCAGCCCTTTTAGGCTCAATATATTGCATTTGGCTACGTTTATGCCAACAATAAATATAAAAGACAAATCCTGGGCATCACTGCTCAGTGCCCAATGCATCAGTGTCGACACTACAGAATGGATTCGCCAGGATATTCCACACTTTCGAAAATTAGAGTTGTTTGGGTTTCATTGATGCTAACTTGTTTTTTTCCCCACACAGATACTGGAAGACTAAAAACCTCTCTCCCAAACGTCTCAGCACTGGAATCCTCATGTACACACTGGCCTACGCCATGTGCGACGAGATCCATCTGTACGGCTTCTGGCCCTTCGGCTGGGACCCGAACACGGGCAAGGAGCTGCCTTACCACTACTACGACAAGAAAGGGACCAAATTCACCACCAAGTGGCAGGAGACTCACCAGCTGCCCAGCGAGTTCAAGCTGCTCTACAAGCTGCACAGAGAAGGCGTGACCAAACTCAGTCTGACGCACTGCACTGCTTAGGTACACAATGAGTATTGGATGGTTTAAGAGGTGACTCCACAGCTCATGACCCAGATACATCAGCTCCATTCAAAACTTCTGTTGTGACCCACATTGCATGATAAGTGTTAAGGCAATTTATGACACCCTCATTCTACAGATGTAGACTCACGTCGCGCTGCGATTTCACACGAAGATGTCAGGCTCACCCGTGATATCGATCACAGATCCATTCAGTATATTGTTGTGTTCAGTACAGTTAGGATTTTTATGCTGCTCAGTTGCTTTCATTAGTCTCTTTTGCATGGCTGCTGGCTGTGGCTAAACAGCTCGAACAGAACAAACGTCCATTTTAACTGGAGTCCGCAGGGGATTCAGAGAGTCAAATCTTCCAGTTCTGTTTAATACAGTATTGATAGATTTATCGCCTTCTACAACAGTATACTGATTCTGTACACTGAAATCACTGCCCAATCTCAGGGAAGGAGTTAGATCAGTGTTTTTTTGTAATCAGATCCAATGCCTCAACTGAGGTGCAGTTCCTGTTTCCAGGCCTTTTTCCCCCAAGAGGTGTCAGACAATCTGCACTGCTCTGGAAGATGGTATATGTTTACAAGACTGTACTATATATATGTATATATATATCTCAATATATATACATGTGTATTTAAATATGTAGAGAGATATATAGATAGATATATATATATATGTATACACACACACATATAATATACTGGTGTGTCTTTTATTCTCTGTAGACAGTGTGACTGTCCACTTCAAATTTATTTTGTTGAGATTCTTCAAATTTTTTGGAATAAGAATCAACATTCCAACAACAAGCCATAAAATTCATGGACAGGAAGCAGAAAGCATGTGTTCATGACAATACAGACGAATTTAAGAAAGTGGTATCGGCCTACATTAGGTTCTGAAACTATCGGACATTTTAAAAATACCTTCCTATAAGAGTAAAAGTCTTCAGCCACGCTAGCGGTTACATGCAAGTCGCAGAGTTGCAGATTTTCAAAAACACATGATACCCTTGTATCTTTGAACCAGCTGAACGACATTTACCACTGTTATCGCTGGTATTCTGATTCAAAGATAAAATTTAGTCTGCAGCATGATTTCAAAAACACGTTTTTCAACCTGTTTCCTCCAATTGTTACTCTATTTCCTGTCCAGTAAGATGGAAACAAAATATCTCCTTATAACAAAATAGAATATTAAGATTATTTTGCTCAAAATTTCAAACTAAAAGTAACACCAGTAGCAGTAGTGAATTTAAAAAACAAAATTGGCTCATGTTGCACAAATTGAGCCTCATGTTGACATTTCCTGAAAGTTTTGATGGTTTCATTAAAAACTTTCTTTGTTTTTCAGATATTTATTTTTCACCTCGTTTTGTAATGTAATGTGGGGACATTAGAGTAATAAACAGGGACTGAGGTGGTTTGCTATTCCTAAAAAACATTCCTAGGTTTGTGCATAAAGTTCCTCTTAAATTCTTATCAACTACTTATTTTCAATCATGCGGGTTGCTCAATCTGGTTTTAACCTTACGGCGACAACAGGACTTCAGGGAGTTGCTGCTGCAGTCAAATAAATAGTAACGCTGGCTGCAAGATAATTTAAGCTTAATATTCGCCTTGGCCCACATAAAACATCACTGTCAGAGGTTACATCCATATCTGGACCATTTGTGGAAGTGTATGGGACAGACAGGCGTATGTTGGACCAGATGTTTCATTTTGTTGTTGTTTTTGTTCATTATCAACCACAGCTTGTCGTTATTACACGCATTTATTTCTACAGATTAGTAGAATTATTAATTAGGTAGAGCTTGTGAATCAGTGGGCTTTAAATGTGATGGTTGGTGGAATATGCTACTTTGTGAAAGAGCTAGGACTAGACACTTTTTGTGCTAGGCTAGGCTAAGCTAACTAGCTGCTGGCTCCAGCTTCATACAGGACATACAGACAGACAGTTGAGTCTTACAAAAAAACGTGTTATTTCCCTTTAAAACCCAATATCTAAACTTTTAAAGACTTTGTTAATAACACATAGATAATGTTACATAAGCAACACAACTTCCAAATGTAAACGTTTTGTGGAGATAAACAACTGTCAGGTGTTTGTAAATGTAGTTAGATATGACTTTGTTTATTTATTTGCATAAAGAAACATACATACATACGTAAAGAAATATGTTTATGTTTGAAAGTTAATATTCATGCAGTTTAGCGTGATTTCTAAATATCGAATTATGCTAGCCAAACTGCTATTTGGCCATTAAGTGCAACGTTACCAACATAACATTTTGTAATTTGAGCTATAGTGTTATTTTTGTGAAATGTAATTTAAAAATTTCTCAAGTTCACGTTATTGAACAGTGTGATAACAGACTTTTGAACCAAATTTTCTATATTGTCACTTTTAATCTTCAGTCTGGTAACAGGTTATGTATCTGCAAGCTAATGTTAGCTGCATCAGCTAGTTCCGTTAGCTTTGCAACAGCGCCACCTGGCAGTTTAGTTGGTGTAAATTACTGATTAATATTTACATATAGGAACTAGTTTTTGTGGCAAAACGTGTTTTAATTTAGTGGTGCATAAATCTTTACTTACTGTAGTAAACACAAGTTAAATGTGAACTTCCGAACAGCCGCAACTGTCTCCAGAAAACGAAACCATTGTATCAGTGACAAATTAAGGGGCAATTTAATAATAATTTACTAATAATGAGACAAAAAGTGCAATGTTTGACCACAAAGTAGCAGATTAAGACCATTTTGTGACCTAAATCATGGCGCTAGCATGGCTAAAAACATCAGGAAATGTTCAATTTCTTCAATTCAGTCTATTCAATTTCTTCAATTCAATATTTACCAACAAATGATCTTGAGGTTTACCACTATTTCAATTACAAAAACAGAGAGTACAGAGCTTTTGATGACTGGGGTGAAGTTATTTATTCATCATGAAACCATATCAATTCCAGTATCTGTGACATAAAACAGAAATGAATGAATGTTATATGACTTATTGCATCTTGTATAAAAAAAAAGCATGAACCATTTAAGTGACATTGCATGTAAGGCACTAACAAATCTTTTAGGCTAGTTTTATACAACCTTTTTGAAGATTGTTTTGAGGGTAATATTTAGTTATTTGCTATTGTTTGTATTCCTGATGGTGTATTCCTCATGAATATCACCAGTGTCTTTGTATGACAGATGTTTGAAGGCTATAATAAAAGAAATCTACTGCTATATTCCACATGGGACCAAACCTCTACAGATCAACTTAAAAATGAGCAAGCTTTATTTTTTATAAGTGTAGATAATCTTGGGTTTTCAAAAACAGTCCACCCCATCATACCAGACTGAAGCAGACTGGTGGATACAGGGTTGAAGACGACCAGGCCCAAACAGTGCAAGCTGGCCATATGACCGTCTCATGACTCTGCAACATGTGCTCCTTGTTTCAAATTCTGGCTTCGGCTGATGTTTAGTACACAGAGCAATGCAGTCATTCACACTCCCCAGATGTTGTGTGTGCTTTTGTGCTCATTCAGATTTGGCATGGCAGGCATTTGCTTGCCACCCTGTCCCACACACAAAGCCTTTTTTGTCAGTCTCCTTTAGGCAGGATGAACATTTCAGATAGTTAACTTATGTGTCTCATCCCTTCTAAATCACTGTCCAGTCACCACAACAGTCGTGGGAATCTGAAGGAGTTGATGTCTTAGATGTGTTCATTTAAGAATGATTTAGTCCCTCCATTAGGAATGTGTTGTACACCAAAGACCATGTGTTCAAAGGGGCAATGTTACCTTGGACTGGTACAGATCAATTTGGGATGAAGTATTGTTGCAGGCAAATGGAATATTCCTTTGTTGAATTTCTGAATTTCACTTTTTGTGGCACAACAATTTTTATTTTTTAACATTTTCTTTTTTTTGGCTTCAGCCAAAGTGATGTGGTGGAATTTATTTGTGACTCCATGAATGTGCTCCTGTAGTTATGGTTTGTTTGGGAAAAATACACTGGCACTGACATGGACATTTTCCTTCTCCAAAAAAGTTTCTCTTAATTTTTTTAAGATCATTGTGTAGAATGTGTCTGAACGATAATGAAGCTATCAAAGTCTGTGATGATCGTGATTCCAGTCAGAAAAACTGGTATAGCTTTTTGTGTGTTACATTTTAAATGACCAGACAGTGACATACATAATCTTAACATAAATTGTCTTTATTCTAAATGCAGCACTATACAGGACTCATTCCAACAACCCTTTAACATTCTTGTACTTGTGTTCGATCTGCATGGCAACTTCGTTCCATAATGCATAAAAAAGCTTGGCTGCTTATGTACATGTCGTATAAAAGTCATAAATCATGTAAGGGACTGTGCTATCTTGGTTGTTCTTAAACAAAAACAATCATCCATATGAGAAATGTAACCATGTCTTAAATGTTTTTAGATTATACTCCATGATAAATATACGTTATGTGCCTGCATACTCCTTCCATCAATGCCTCAATGTGTCAAATTAAAACAGTATTTTTCTCGGACATGACTCATTTGAAGATGTTTTTTTTTTGTGTGTGTGTGTCTTTAAAGAGGCTTTCTGCTGAGTGCGTCTTGAACTTAAATCTGAGACTTTGTAATACACTTTAATAGCACATAAAATATAATGTGGACAAGCCATTAAATTATGAAAACATGGTGGAAAAACCAATATGGATAATATGGCCAGCATATAGCAATAACTACCATGATATACTGAATTAATAATTCAACTTGGACCTGCATAAAATGGATGGATTAACCAATTAACTGTAAATCCCTCTGGGGCCTTTCCTTTTTGTGGTTTCATTGTTTTTTCACCCACAAATACACAGTTAAAACATTTTTACACCTATATTGAGTTACGATAAACAACCTTTACTCCTCCTGTCCTTCCTTTTTCTCATATATGGTGAATAAATAGACAGAAAATATCGAGAGAGAATTTACACTCTGATAACAATACTGCTTTAAGTGAAACAGACGTGTGAAGTATAGATCATACGTTAGTTGATTGTCAGCTGATCGTCTGCCTTACCTAGCAGTGACCTTAGTCAAGCCCCATAAAACAGTGGCATCTCAAACTGCAGCGTCATTCAGCAGGGCAGGTGTGAAAAGTGGCTGGAGAGGCTGCTCGAGGTCGAGATCAGCAGGCACACCTCCTCCTCACAGGAGCTTCCTGTATTTCGTGGCTGGCGACAGGGCTGCCGTTGGGTTCGGGGCTTGGGCCTCCGTATGTGCTGTGCTCCATCCTCTTCATCACCAGGCCCAGAAGGGTGGTCACGGCCTGGTCCACTTCAACGCCCGTCACTGCACTCGTCTCAAAGTAGGGGATGCTGAGGTATACGGAGAGAGGAGATCTTTAGGTGGTGGTGGAGGAAGAATCCACATTGTTTACTGAAGTAAATGTGCTGCAATGAAAATCTTAATAAAATAGAAATATAATGTGTTGGAAGTCTGAAAACGTAAAAGTAATGCAAAGTGTATTACTATATGTTCATTCATCATATCTTTACTGTTGTAGCTGGCTGAGATGATATTTAGTTAATCTGTATAGGACTGAAACTAATTCTGTGGTTTATCTGATGATTATTTTCAGTTGCATTGTCCTGCATGTGTTGGTTCAACAGCAGATTCAGGAGCAGCAGGGGTGAAATCAGCTTACTAGCACCATCCTGTGGTGAACTGATGCTAGAGGGCAGCATTCATCAAGATATTGTATTAATGTTATAATAGTATTATATTATAAAAACACATGTATTGATCCTAAAATGCTTTGCACAGAGAGCATCAGGATAATCATGATGTCGTTCCTCTGTCATGTGTTTGTAGCTCAGACGTGGGAACAGTTACAAATATTCCTTCGCTCTAAATTTGTCTTTCAACAGGATCCGAGGAAACGTGTCAGTAAATGAACAGAGAAACTTGGGTCAGTGGGAAAGAGTGGTGTCGTTTCGTGTCAGCCCCTGAAAACAAAAAGAGGAAACTGTAGCAACTTGAGTGATATTTATCTCACCTCCGCAAGCACCTCACACAGTCTCACACCCTTCCTTTAACATAACTCACATATTTAACATAACTGACGAACAATAGCACAGACTTTGAGCCTCACCCGTATCTGTCTGCCAGATCTCGGGCCTGCCTGGCGTGAACATCCCTGACGTCCCCGAGGTCCGCCTTGGTGCCCACCAACACTATATCCGGACTGTCACAGTACGCATTGGCTTGTAGCTGACCTGAACATAAAGGGAGTCATTTAAAACCCATGTAATGCAAATTGATATGCATGAGTGAACTTGAAAGTCTGCTCAGAAACTCCCTTAGTCAAGGTTATCACTGACAAAAGCGACTTTGCATCTCGCTCTCAGTGGCAAGTAAGGAGAGAAGACACTGATCTAAAAGCATATTGATCCGGAGCAGAGCAGACTGCTGAGGCCACACATACTCATCCAGTTCCTGACGTTGAGGAAACTTTGCTGATTGGTCAAGTCGAACATCAGCAGGAAGCCCATGGCATCTCTGAAGAAAGCTGTGGTGAGGCTGCGGAACCTGAAAACAGATGAGCAAGCCTTTGTTTTTCAGCATGAATCGCCCATGTTGAGGTTTTTAACCACGCTTCAAATCAGTCGACCATTTTGGTCCAGATTGGAGTAAAATTTTAAGATATTTGTGAGGATTTGATCTTTACTTTTGTACTTTTTACTGTGCTGTATTTACCTGCTTAGCTTGGTTAAACATTAAACCAGTGGTTCTGTCATGATCTGGGTCGTCCTCAGATCTGTGAGTTGTCAGCATTTCACCGAAGGGTGACTTCCCTTTGTTTAAGACGAAATGAATCCAAAACTAAACTACAAATTCAGACTTAATCATATAGTGACTCCAGTGTGGTTCACCGTGTTGATGACAGTATCAGAAGACTTTAGCGGAGGTGGGTTGTCTAAACGGTGCATTCAAGGCCACTCATCTCAGATCTTTTGGGACTCTTGTCTGGCCGGAGACTTTTTGCCTTTTTTGTGACTACAGCATTTTTTTTAATTGTTCTGATGGTTTGTTTGAAGTACAGTCCTCATCAATAAGTTCCTTTCCTTTGGCAGATTTCTTCCCAGCAGCCCCAGCTTTGAATATATTGGCAGTAAAGGATAACAGCATACATTCACTGATAGAAGTCACCAGAGGAAGACATTCTACTCATATAGATGGGGGTCTTGAATAAACAGGTCTATAAAGTAAAATATAACATGAACGGGAGGTTAGATTTACCTCTCTTGTCCTGCTGTGTCCCAGAGCTGAAGGTGGACTTTGAAGTTCCTCTCAGTCGTCCCATCAGCACCTGTCCCTGTGTACATCTGATCCAAAACACAAGCCACAATCATCCACACAAAATCTTAATAAGATTTTTAAATAACAGATTAAAAATGCATTTTAGGCCTCATCTGTGTCCATAAAAGACTTCTTGCACTCACCACTCTCTTTTCCCTGAAGTCAATGCCCACTGTGGTTGTGAACTTGCGGTTGAACTTGTTGTCGGTGTACCTGTAGAGGAAGGTGGTCTTCCCCACCCCGGAGTCTCCCAGAGCCAGCAGCTTGATCAGATAGTCATAGTCCCAGTCAGCCATTGTGCAGCTGAGTGCTCAACCTGCCACAGAGTGAGTACATGCTGCAATGCTTTACAATACAGTGCAATGCTTTGCTGGTTTTGATGCATCAAACCAAACCAAACCAAAGCAAACCATAACACTGAGCAGACAAACTTCCTCTAGACGAAAAGACGAGGGGTCTCAGAGGGAGTACTTTACAGCACAATTGATTAATCAATAAGTCAACTAAAAGAACAGTGAATCATTTTCTTAACAAAAAATCATCCTCAAATATAAATAATTTACTGGTTTCAATAATAGTAAACATTGTTGTCTGAAAAAACTATTCACATATTCATACCACGTACGTCTTGCCCTGTGGTACTCCTCCAAAACTGCCCACCTTTACTACAATACTAATCACTACGTTTCAGAGACTCAGTGTTTTGTAACAATCTTGATCTTCATCCTAATATTTTCTAAAAATCAACTGGTTATCTTTATCTTTGGTCTCAATATGAGGGAATTTAGCTCTTGTACAATTAATGCAGAAACATTAGTAGACGACTTGGTGTTGGCCGTGCCCACATATAGTTATCCAGCACAGCTCAGGTCAAAGGTCAAAAAACTTTAACATATGTGCATAATAACTATGAAGCAAAAATGTCAGTCTCTATTAAAATGAATGGAAGAATGCTACATTTTATATGTGGCATAACTATTACTTGAAACTTGAAAAACTGAAGAAATTTGATAAATGTTTTTAAACACCAACAGACCCGAATTAAAGTAAAATAAAGAAGGTCTTAAGACTTGATCTGGTCTGTTTTTACGACCGTGGTGAAAAGATGGAGGAACCTTTATTCCATTAAAAAATCTGCTGTTAATCAAATTATGTAGAACCAACTGATATGAAGTGAATTTGGGGCCTGTGGGCAGTTGCCTGTTGGTTCACACGGGCGTACCAAGACGTCATGACTCCCCACTCATTAGTCAGTGATCAGAGAGGGACGAGCACATGACTGAGGCTGGCTTCCACATGAGCAGTCAAATGCCTCTCCAGAGTTTTCTCTGATTTTGCTGAGTGAAAAAGCTCGGCAGTGTTTGGCAGACAGAACTCCCTTTATCGACTTTAAGGGCTATGGGCAGACAGCTCAACGTCGCATGACGCCACTCAGGTCACTGCAATGCTTCGCTTTCACTTGGCAGGCCAATAAAAACAGCATGGAAAATCAGATTTGATCATGTAAGAGATCGATGGAGATGCCACATGGGCACAAACACACAATCTCAAAGAATACCATTGTATTATTTTGTACAAATCTATATCATAATCATATATTACTATGTTAAGTACCTTCAGAAATGATTGACCATCATGCAACCACAGCAGTGACAGGACACTGGATACAACCTGTCCTTTGAATCTGGAGTCATTTCCCACAAGTATGATTGATGGTATTGGATTCTTTGCAATCAGCAGAGTGAGGAGAAGCTGAGTAATCACACGTCTAACCTACAGCAGCGTCTGTGTCTACCAGAAGTCTATCAATCAAATAATTGGAGATTTCCTAAAAAATTCTCAAGGCAGCACAGTCAGATTTCTCCCAGTAAACATGATACAAACAGAGTCACAGTTGCTTTAAAATCTGAAAATAATGACTAAGCTCCTTACCAGTCTATCTGCAGCAAGTGCCAACGTCCATTCAGAGGTCCTGCAACTTGTCCTAACTAAATAAAATAATCACTATCATGATCGCGATGGCATATAGTAGATCCTGAACCTTTCCCCCCTTCTTACATGTGATCCAGGGAGGAGTTTCATGCCAGCGAGGACCAAGCAGGGCCGTGCTTACAGACCTTGTGTTTTCTGGTATTTCTCATGAAGGGGGGGGGGGGGTGAAAAAAAAGGCTCTTTGAAAACTGGACTGTGTCCCCCTTGACGAATAATGTGAGCCTCTGTGGATTTCAGTGGAAGTCGTCCAGCCAAAGAACGGGCCCCACTTCTAGAGGCTCAGCGAATTAATCCTGCTCCTCGAAACGATGTGGAAAAAATACGAAAACAATGAAGCTAAAGCTAAAAGTCTTAAGATTTTGGACGTAACGTTGATCCATGTTTTGAACAGGTAACATAATGAGGTCACTTCAGGTAAGAGGGAAGATTTACGTTCACGTTCATGTTTTGATGTTCAAAGACATCTGTCTCAGCTTTATTGACAATATATCTTTATTTCCAATCAGGTGCTGAATCTGGAAAAATAAATCTCTACTCTCTTTGACAAAAAAAAAAGCTGACTCTTTTTTTTCTTGGGCTCGTCAGTGGGACAGAGGCAGAGGTAGAAAATAAGCAGTGACTCTGATTAACTCAGAAGTTTTACAAAAAATAAAGTGTTAATTAAATAAATATATTATAAAAACAGGTGGGTCCTCTATCTTATCAGTGAATGTAATTATAACCGCATTTACTCCTTTAAACTTTTAATTGTAATCTAGTGTTACTGTGCATAATTTTTTATTTTTCATGACACCTGTGGTCCTCCATATTCTTCATTATCAAAACACAAAAAGTCACACTACACTGTTCCCTGTTGAAGAGCTGATAAATAGACTTAATATATTTCTTTTATTTAGCTGACTCCCTGTATGTAGCACATGAAAACAGCTCAATAGCAGGAAATTAAAGACTGAACACAGAAATAACACGTGCAGTTATAAGTTATCTCCATCTTTAGGTATTCTGTGAGTCCTCTCTCTCTCCCTCTAACCAGGTTTGAAATACTTCAACAGACTGTTGCTCTGGCTGCGTTTTCCTGCAGCCTTTCTGTCTTTGGTCGTCAGGCTTCTCCCCGGTTTCCTGGACGAGGAGATCTTCAGCACCGGCTTCTGCTGCTTCCACTCAGACATCAACTCTCCTTGAACATCCGGCGGAAGCTGAGAAAACACCTCAGGGTCCACATTTCCCGGGAACTCGCAGTCAGGAGACCGGGGGAATGACCGTCTCCTTTCTTCCATGACGTGCTCTCGTGGAGGTGCGCTTGTGCTCGGAGGCCTCTGGTGATTCACTGTGGCCGCTCTGTAAGATGGATCCAATTCATTTACAGCCTCTTTAATGCCCTCAGGGCTTGGTGAGTCTGTAAATGAACGTGTTGTTGAGTGGGGCTCACTGGTAGAGGAGCCGGGGAGGGAGTTCACGTAGGAAGGAGATAACAGCTCCTTCTGGATTTCCTCGGGGAGAAGCTTGAAAACCTCCGGGTCAAAGTCTGGGGGCAATCGATGTGTCACAGTCTCGTTACTTTCGTTAGGCTCTGACCTCTGTGTGCTGCTGCACTCTGTCTGAAGTGGAGGGTCTTCTACAGCAACAACAGGCCTTTGTTTCCGTTTGAGACCATGTAATGTTGCCTCAGAGCTGCAAGGGTTTTTCGTGGTTACCGCTTGTTGTAAAGGCCATTGAGTAATCGCCCTGTTTGTGTCGAACTGACGATCCACGGCGTGACCTTCTCCACTCTGTGAGGATTCACTCTATTGGAGAGAGAAGGAGGAGGAGCACAAGTGATTTCAGGAAATTCAGAGAACTAAGGTTATTTCTAAGAAGGGACAGAGATCTGCAGGCACAGAAACAAAGGGCGACTGAGAGGAACACGTTTTCTGCAGGCTCATCAAATTACATTTAGGATTTTTCAGACCCTCTGTATAATATATAGAATACAAATCAATAACTGTTTCATGATCATACCACTCATAATGTAAAAGCGCGATGGAGTGACCTGCATATCTTTGGACTGTTGGTTTACAGTTTACAGCCTTGAGTGACTTTTATTTGGCTGATGTTTAATGTCCCCTGAGAGCATGAAATCAGACACAAAAACCTTTTATAACCAACGTCACTGCCTGGAGCAGGCAAGACAAAGTATTTAAGACTTCTGTAAATTTAAATTTCAGACTTTTTAGTTTCTCCTAAAGCCCTTTATGAGACTGAACCCACTGATTCTTAGAACTTTTTTCAGACCTGCAGATATCCTGATGAGAATGACGTTAAAAGTTAAAAAGAGCGTTACTTCACCTGGTTTTGTGTCGAGCACGCCTGTTTTTTTCTGGGAGACACCTCGAAGAAAGATGTAATGGAGCCCTTCCCGCTGACAGCAGCTCCCCTGGTCTGCAGGTTACTGAAGCAAACGTTAATGAGGGTGAGGTGGAAGGAAGCGGCGCTGTCCACCATCTTGTGGAAGAGCTTCATGGCCAACGGGAGCAGCTGCAGCACGGCGTCGTCGCTGCTGCCCGGAGAGACTTTACAGAGGAAACAATGCTGTCAGCAGGATGTGGAGACACATTCACTGTCTTCACAGAGACTTGGATGGGTGAACAAAGAGGGTTAGACACTAATATGGGAATAAAATCAATAGTTTGTAGTTTTTCAAAGTTCTGATATGGTACAGCTAAATATACCATGATCTGGTTGGTTGAGAATCTTCTCATACTTTCCTCTGGCTTCTGTTTTGTGTTGATGACCTAACAAAACCGTCATGATTGATTTTCAGTTGAACAGTTTATAAGCCCACTGTTTCATAAAGCTACACGTTTATGACAAGAATCGTTTCCCCTGGAAATGAAATGCTGAGAAAATAAATGTGAAAAGTCCATCAACGTCATCTTATACCTGATGTAACAGATGTTTCTTGCTACCTGGTTTATTTCTCTGAAACAGCTCTCAGGTCTTGTAGGAAAAAACACCGCCGCTGAGGTGTGACAGTGAATCAAAGCAGAAACTTTGTGGGTCGTAAAACAGAAACAGTGAGCTGAAATATGCTAAAATATTCTATAAGACTGAGGGAAACCGTAAAGTGATTACTTTTATGTTCAACAGCCATTTGATGCATTGATAAGACTCTTGGATTGCTGTATTCCTCACAGCTCAACAAGACAGACGACCTCATGATGATATTATGTCACACGCAACACGCATACACTCCAGTATTTTCACAGTGAGTGAGAAACTTGAACCTGAGCTGACATCAGTGTGTCCCCACCTGAGGTGATCCTCTGTCCTATGTGGTTGGGGATCGGACACTGACGGCTCTCGCGACTGAACCACTTGTTGGCTGCCGAGTATCTGCGGATGGTGAGCCGGAAGGTTTGAGGCTGCCTGCCGTCTTTGTTCATCCTGGTTTTTAAGCAGATAATTAAATTTAATTTGAGTATAAAATACAAGGACTCAGTGATATGAGGTGTTGAGCAGAGGGAGGAACCGGCCCCAACCTTTCCACCAGACTGCTCAAGAGCTGTTGAATCTTTTCCTTGGCGTCTTTAGTTGATGACATTTTTTTGAAGGAGTCTTCGTCACTCAGAGACTGAAATATAAAGAAGATGCAAATTTTCACATCAAAAGGGAAGACTAATGTCCTGAATGTCAATCTATAGTACTCAATCCTTTATTTCCAATAATGCAACTTTCAACCAAGGTTTTTTCTTCTTCTTCTTCTTCAGTTTGTCACCTGATACCAGTCACTTCCTGCATATCCTGTCCTACCTGAGGAGCCCCAGTGGGAGTGACAGGGGAGTCATCAATGCCCGCAACGAGATTCTTCAGGCGCTGAGCACTGGAGTGTCCAAACTCTTTCACCAGGTCATTCAAAGGGAAGAGCTGTAGATCTTGGATGCTGACCAATCCCAGGGACTGAAGTCTCTTGGCAGTCTGGTGACCGACTCCTATGAAGATGTGACCAGACAACAATGAGTTCTATGTGCACTTATGTTTGTTCACCTTTGATCAACTGATGAATACTTTAATTTAACACATAAACTTATCATTGTTATACCGGGGACTTTGCGCAGACTGCTCAGGCAGCCCATTATGTCGCTGAGGTTCTCCGGCAGCAGGGTGGTTTGCTGATTGGGTTTGAAGGTGCCAGACACCAGTTTGGCTAGTAGCTTGTTTGTGGCAATGCCAGCACAGCCAGTCAGACCCAGTTTGCTGTGGATAGCTTCTCTCAGCTCTGCTGCAATGTGTGAACCTAAAGCCAACCTCAGGTAGTCACTGGCTTTAACATCTGCACCTGAGCAGAAACAGAAAGTCAGACACGTATGTTATCTGTGGGTGTGAAAACCAGAACCTTCTCCAAGCCCATGAACTTGTCATGTAACGGGAAACTGAAAGCACAATGCAAATGTTTTTGTGTTTCAGAACTCATTTCCTGGTTTCCATGAGCCAGATGTACAAACTGTGCACTGTGACACTTACTGACATGGTTGTAGACGTGTCCTTTAAATGAAAAGCTGGTGGACTCTGGTGTCTGTGCTAGTCTCTTCTCGACTATCTCCGTGATGTCCATGAAGTTTTCATCGAATCCGAGCCTCTCCACCAGCGGACAGTAGGACGTCAGGAGCCCTGAGTGGAGGAAAAACAAAAACGTAAAGCGAGGTGAGCGCAGAAAAAGCAAATATACCTGGTGATAAAGAAACTTCATGAACAATATGAACTTATTGCGCTGATCCGTGGGCTGTAACATGTGTGTAAAGGAGCTAAACGAAGCTGAAATTTATAGCGGTTGCAAAGGAGTACGTGATTTTAGCATCCGGGAAGAAAACACCACCTGCTCCCCTGAGTCAAAATGTAAAGTACCTCGTTTTTAGCTTTGCAGTCTGATATTTGAAGCTTAACCAAAACCTGATATTTAGTTGTTTTCTTGGTGTTTTTTTTAAACGTATTCTCAGTCTTCTATGGGTTGAGACTAACTTAAAATCACATCTACCACCAAACAGCAAATGGACCCAGAGGTGAGAGAGTTATTGACACCATCAGCTTGTGCTTTGCGCTGGATTTTGCTCTAAATAATTGAAATAAAGAATTAACAATTCATAGCTGTATTTGTGGATGTACTGCCCACCTGTGACTTTATAGGACATTTCTCTGTAGTGGGTCAGGTCTTCTCCTTTCACCAGCACCAGCTCAGGACATTTCTCCATAGCATCAGTCACAGACATCAGCTTGGTGACACCCTGCTCTCTGGCCACATAGTTACAGGTGACTATGATGTATTTCTGTTGGATACCTGACAATGTGAGAGAGAATGACTGCACCATAACAGCATCCTGGACATGGACATTAACAGAAACACATGTGAGATCCTGCTTTTATTCTGTTTTATGTCTCTTTACCTAAAGGGACTTCTCTCAGTGCTGGGTTTCTGATCATTTCCACCTGAGCATAGAAACAGTCCAGGTCAAAATGGAGAATAACTTTGTGTGCAAAGGCTGGTCCTGAAGTCTTACTGGGGCTCAGACCTGAAACAGTGATAGGCAGTTAGAAACCTTATTCTCGTCACACTTCAGAAAATGATCTTAAATGATCAAAACCAAGAGTTATTGACATCACTGGAGCTTGATGGGTACATGACGGGGACATAATGATACACAACACTTACATTAACTCGATTATAGCACCTCCCTGAGAGTTAAAGGTCAAAGTAGAAGTGCAAATTGTGGTACTTGTATAAAGCTTTCTCGGTCAGTTGTAGAAAAAGTAATTGGCAACTTTTAATCAACATTGCAGCGGTAAACATTTAGCTGCTTCTCAAAACGCCAAGTTTGATACCACTTACAAGGAACCCAACCAGAAATGTGCAAACAGCTGACAGTCCAACTTGTGTGCCTCTCTCTGTGTGTTAAAATATCTGTTTTACACTTAAAATGTCCTGGTTTCAGTTTCATACTTTACCAGCAGCAGCAGCAGCAGCGGTGCTGGACGGTGCTGAGTCCACGATACTGCTCCTCCACTCGGCCTCATCCTCCTCCATCTCGTCCTCACTGTTATCCATGACAAGCAGCACAAATCTGCCCCGTCTAGGAGAAAATTAGTTTTAAAAAGCCAGATAACACCGCTGTTGTTGTGTTTTCGGTGAGGAAACTGTAGCTGAAGACGCTCTCTGTTTGCAGGTCCCGGATCAGTTTTGTACAACACTGCCATCTGCTGACTCGGAGGGATGACTGCTAACACAATAAACTGCGATAATGAACCACATCAAATAATATCCTTAAATCTTAGATTGTAAAATATGAATGGATATTTATCACGTGATTTAATCGGTTTTATTGCCGCTATGGGATAACCAAATGTAATGATTTATAAAGAAGGTCTAAAAAAAAAAAAAAAAACGTTCAACGGTCGTCTCGCGGCCCGAACAGACCCTATATAAGTGAAGCTGACGTCTACTCGTCATCAGTTCGATTCAACAGCTGTTGGCCGACGGTTAATTAGTCCAACGGTTCCGCATTCTGAAAAGTGGCGTCTAATGTTTCCCTCATCTGGTCTTTTTGCTGATATAAACTGCCCTCTCTCCAAACGTGGGCTTTGTGAGCGGCCTTACTGTCTCTATAAACATGCCAATGCCAAAGAAGTGTGGGACATATTTGGTGCCTCCTGTAAATCATCGGTAATCGATACAGCAGGTCAGTGTTTCAGGTGTGCTACAGCTAGCCTACACGGAAAATGCGGGACGCGTTAACTTTCCTGTCTCAAATCACTTACAAATGTAGTTTAAAGCCAAGACCTTTGACTACAAACTCTTTTAAATGGGTGAGTCAGCACTAAAAAATAAAATAAAACTTCTGTTTTATTTTATTTTTTATGAAGAAACTTAAACCTATGAACTGAATGACAATGATAACCTTGTGACGACGTTTTGATGTTAGCCGACTCGCAACTTCTTGTCCAATTTTGATGTTAGGTATCTGCGTGGTCTTTGTTTGAAACTGCTTGTAACTAAAGTAAATGATTCAAATCGATTGATTTAAAATAAAATTAACCACATCCACTCGCACCGGAACAAGGGGGAATCAATGGTGTATGTGTGTACTTGTAGGTTTGTATTTTTAGTGCCCTACAATTTGTATTGTACTTGTTTTAGTAGTTTAGTTTTAACATGAAAGGACATCGAAATAATTGATTTGCACACACACATACACACACAAACATTGTATCCACACTGTTTATTTATTCATAAAGTAATAATTCTCACTGGTATTTGCCACAGTGTCACTTAAAATGAATGAACATGTTGTACTCTCTTTTTTAACAGGGATCCAAAATGGCTTCCCATCAACGGTGACTGAGACCACAGATGTCCGCCTTCAGGAGCTGGAGCGACTGAACAAGGAGATTGAAACTGTAACGCACGAGGTAGAGCAGGAGCAAAGGCGACTGTCACGCTACCAGACTGTACAGGCAGACTGCAAAAGCACTGCGCAAAACACTTCTGTTTTGAAGACTGAGTTTGCAGGGAAACGTGTAGACAAGCATTCGTATGCACAGTCTTCATGCATGGACTTGACGAAGACATACTCCAGAGCGAAAAAGTACGTGGTTGATAGCTCAAAACCTAGGACTGATTTAGAGTATGACCCGCTGTCCAATTTTTCTGCAGACTTGCGGTCTTACAGCTCCTCAGTTAAGGAGCAGAAGGTGAAAAACGGACAAAGTTTGAAAAGGGAAAGAGACTCTGCACCTTGTGACCAAAAGAAGCCAGTCAGCTCGGCTCGGCTTTACAGTTTGCCATCCCCAGAGCCACTTGATGACTCAAATGAAGACGGCATCCTGATTATTGACATCCCTCCCTTGCCTGCTAAAAAAAGAGGTCGAACTCAGAAAGTTGTTCATTGTGTTTCTGGCAAATCAGAGGATACCGTAGGGGAGTTAACAGAGCTCAAAACAACATCTGCTTCACTTGATTCTCAGCCTTCGCACCTTACAAATGGTGAAGTTTCATGTGCTTCAAGTGTAGGGAATACAGTTTCAAATCATTCTGGTGTTGAAACCAATCAATATCAGTCTCCTCTTAAGAGCAAAGGATGTGAAAATACACCACTTCTGAGGGTAATTGATTTGACAATTGAGTGTCAGAGAAAAACTCGTCAGACTGCTGAAACAGAAGTGGAGAATTGTCCTGAGCTGGAAAGTCTTCCTTCATCCACAGACCAACAAGATCAGAGTTGGAACAATCTTGAGGTGGAAGAGGAAGAAAACCCATCTCAGGTTAAATTGCCTCAGTGTAAGCCATCTTCCAGTGCCGACAAAATGAATCCACTGCAGCCTCACCATTTTCATTCAAAGAATTCACTTTTCTATGAAGCTCAAGCGGCAAAATCCCCAAGCAGACAAGCCCAGAACAAAGGTCATGACCACTGGCAAAGTGCATCATCAGTGGTGCCAGGACAGATGCAAGATAAACCAATTATTAACCAGGCCTCATTTGTAAGGTCATCATTTGAACCCACTGAACCCACTGAGCAGCTTTCACTGAAGGCAGATAAGGAGGTTATCATCATCTCCAGCTCTGAAGACGAAGAGCTCAACTACTCAGATGTGGATTTGTCAGATAGTGACCCCATGGAAGAATGCTACCGGATTTTCATGGAGGCCAATGATGAGGATAATGGAAGGGAGCAGCAGCAGCCCAGCATATCTGTAAGTCAGCTCATGGTGCTCTGATCCAAGAAGCAAGCAGTATAGTGATCATTCCCCTCACTGTCATTTGTCATTTTTAGGTTGGACTTATCGATGTGCAGAAGCCAGACTTCAATGCCGCACCCCAAGTGTTACCAGTGAAGAAGAGGGTCGCTCATGAAGCCAAACTTGCAGAGGTACATGCCACATGCTGAAAATTCAACATAGCAGAGCATTTTCAGTGTCTTTTGCACCTAAGCTAAATCTACAGTATTTAAATATGTCCCATTGACATATTTAAATACTGTAGATTTAGCTTAGGTGCAAAAGACACTGAAAATGCTCCGTTCTGTCAGAGTAAGGCTTGAAATCATTAAGTATTTTGCCACAGGGAAATCAAAAAAAATGTTTTTTTGGACTGTCATAGTTTTTCTAGAAGTTTGTGCTTATGAAAGATGTTTTTAAATTAATTAAAACTGATTTACCTGTGTATAATGACGCCCAGCGAGGGAAATTGGGCACTTAAAAAAGAAGTATACAGTTATACATTGTTTCAATGCTACACTCAGCAACCAGCAGCGAAAAGAAGACCTCAGCCCCAGATTTTGGTGCCCCTGCGTGGACCAGCAGCTTCCCAGTCCTCTGTCACTTCCAAGATCCAGCAGGTGCAGCAGAGGGCCTCCATGCTGAACTCTTCAGTAAAAGGTGGTCAGGATTTTCTTTCTGCCACCTGTCAAAGGAAGCCAGAGAGCCAGACTACTGCCTCCGCTCCCATGCAAACCTCTGTGAGCACCCAGCCTGCTCCTCTGCAGAACGGTGAGCATCTGCTGCCCGTACTGGACTAGATTTCAAGATACTCAAGATAATGTTGCCTTGTTGTTATATATGCAACTCGACATGTATTTTTATATGCATCATATCTGCCTGTGTCTTACCACAGGTTATGTTAACTACCTGTCCATGGCAACTGCTGTGATTGAAGTTGGCGACAACTTGCAATTGATCCTCCCAGAGGGAACGTTTCCGCTGCCTCAAAGACTGCTGGCCCCAGTCTGTCAACTGCGTACGAGCACTAGTGTGAATCAAATACACCATCCAGCTGCAGTTACCCCTGTGCAAAGATGTCGCACAACACCGGTGCTTTTTCCTGCACCAGCACGTAGACCTCTCCTGACCCCTGCTTTGACACATTCAAGTCAAGCTGCCCCCAGTACTTCTCAATCTGCTGGTTATGTTGCTGCTGCTGCTGCCGTTGCTGCTAAGGTAGGAAGTAAAAAACAAAAAAAAGACTTTTATAGTCTACTTGAGCTGTATGGTAGAAATATTAAATAGACTTTTTTAAATATGAAAGCCATGTTTATTTATTCTTTCAGCCAGTGCCTATTAAACGTAGGCTAAAGCAGCAGTGTGAGGCTACCAAAGACAAAGTGCCCCATGATGTCCGACAGCGTTATGTCACCATGTTCACAGAGGAGTTCCTTAAAACAACAGCCAGCGTCAACGACGCCCTTGAAAAGGTGAGTGTATGATACTAAACGTGATCCTCGCTTCCAAACTACAATCTGGATATTTATTCTTTTTTTTCTTTTGTTCTTTTTGTTTTATTGTTGACAGGCTGTTGCTGAAGAGAGGACCGTGTACAACCGCAGTGTGAACAAACTCAAATATCTGAGTATTGCAGTGAATTTACTGAAGAGGCTGAAGAACCGAACTGCGGCTTCAGCTAAAGGTGTAAATCTCTGGAGAAGCCACACTGTGATTCATGAAATGTCTAAGTGATGCAGCTAACAACTTTTTTTTTAACTTTTTTTTTCTGGAGCAGATGAAAGAAACATCAACAGTCAAAGGTTGAAAGGCAGCATACCTCTTGACCTGAAGAACTTAAAAAGAAATGGTGAGAATTTCATCCAGTGCATCCATTTGTCATTTTTATTCTAATCTCTTGACAGCTTTTCAATGTATTCATTTTTTCCCCAATAGATGTGGCACTGTATGAGAGTTTGAAGGATTATACTTTGACTGAGGAAAGGCTGATTGAGAGCAATTATCCTGTCCAGCACCCGGAGAAACCTGGTTCTGCTGCTCTTTTTGCTGACAATAAAAAAGGCAACAGCGACTGTGAGTGATGACGAACCCCGGCTGTACTCACATTCCCCTGCAAGGACAAACTGATGTTGTTCTCACATTGTGTCACTAGAGGGCACCTTTAACATGGGCTGTGTTCAGAGTGATGGTTAGATCTCTCAGCACATTTCTCTCTGGTGATGAGCTTCATCTGTTTTCTTGGTTAAAAGCTCTCAAGAGGATCTGCTGTCGATGTGGGGCTACCTATTCTGTTAACCAGACAGGCAAACACATTCGCAAGGAGGAGTGCAACTATCATTATGGGAAAGGTGTTAAGCATAAAGGTGAGTCTATACCACTTATTTGCACTATCAATCTGTTATCTACTTCAATAATCGTTAAAAAAATGCATTCAAGGTGATATTATCTCTTTCTGCCTGGCAGTAAAACACCCAGGAAATTAAATTTACTAAAAACTAAGACCAAGAAAATGTCTCAAATTTGAGAAATTGGAAAAGTCTAAATTTTAAACCAAGTAATCGTTTCAGCTCTTTACAATTTGTTACATGCCTTAAAGTGTATAAAAGTGTAAGGTGTATAGTTGAAATTTGTGATGTTTTGCAACTGTTGCAGTGCCTGGTGGTATGGAGACTCGCTACAGCTGCTGTGAAGGAGTCATGGGAGCACCTGGATGTCAGGTGTATAAGGTAAGAAACAACGTTGAGAGTGAGAGATGTACTTTTCTCTGAAATGTGCAAGGTGGTCTTTTTGATTTTTGTCTTTTTCTTCAACAGTTACATGTCCATGATTCTCTCAGCCTGGATGGGTTTGTGTCCACCACTCCCAGACATCCATCAGATACAAGCTGTCCCGGGGTCTACTCCTTGGACTGTGAAATGGTGATGTCGCCCTCCATGATAACCCTAAACCTGTGAAATTGTCCTTATATTAAGTACTGAATCTCAGCTTAAGGCCTCAGAAGCTCAGTTTGTAATGGTTGCTTCATTAGATTTGAAACAATTTTACACTAAAGTGATTAAAAAAAAATTAAATCAACCTTAGATATTTGATATTTGGTCTTCACAGTGTTATACGGTTCATGGTCTGGAGCTGTCCAGAGTGACGGTGGTCAACTCTAGTCTGCAGGTCGTCTATGACACCTTCGTCAGACCTGATAATGAGGTCATCGACTATAACACAAGGTAACGTTTTAGGATTGTGGCCTGCAGTTGCTGTTTTGGTCCGTCAGAAATGATTTAAACAGCCAATTGTTTTGTCTCCACTCTGGGATGTTTAAATTGCAGTTTGGATACTCAAAGAGCAGAGGGCTCAACTAGTAAACCATCTGCTCTTTGGATAGCTTGTGACATTTTACCTGTATAGGTTTTCGGGTATCGGTGAGGAAGATGTAAAGGGTAACGACACCTCCCTCAGAGAGGTGCAGGAGAGCTTATTGAGCTTCATCAGCACCGACACCATTCTGATTGGACACAGCCTGGAAACAGACCTCTGTGCCCTCAAGGTGACTAAAAGCTTTTTTTTTTTCAACATCACTGTTTTCATAATCTAATCTTTCACAGTATGTCTGTTGTAAATGGTGTCTCAATTATTACACGCAGTGTTTGCATAAAACAAGGTGTAACTAAGTACATCTAAACACAAATTCCCAACTATGTTCAAATCTTTGTAAATTTCATGTTTTTACTTTATTTTGAATGCCATGTTTTCATTTTTTTTAAACCAGCAAACTGCAAAATATGTTTAAAAAAATCTTTTAATAGGTTTATTAATTTTTATAGATTATAAATTGCGTCGCTCCACTGACCTGATGTCCAGCATTCATGCTAACATTACCACCTTATGAAAGGGGACAAAGAGAAAGTGGAACTCTGTAAATTAAAAACAATGGGGGGGTATACGACGGACACAAAGGATTATCAATACTGCTAATCAGCATGCATCATATAACCAACCTTTGGCTGCAGTGTTCACAAAATCATTTCTCCATATTGTCCAGAAAAGGTTCTTTAAGGTACTTTAGCAGAGTCCTAGCACCTAGCGCCAGCTGTCGGGTAAGTGTAGTGGAGTAAAAGCAGTATTTCCCTCTGAGGTGAAGTGGAAAATGAAGTGAAGTGTAGGCGTTGTTGCATTTTTCCACCAATTTAATCCACACCCAAAATGACAGTTAAGGTTATTTGTGATCAGGAGAGTTTAACAGGTGATTAGAGCATCAGCTATCTTCCTCTTTGCTGTAGTTGCTCCATGGGACGGTGGTGGACACATCTGTGGTCTTCCCCCACCGTCTGGGCCCCCCTAACAAGCGGACCCTCAACAATCTCACTGCTGAGCACCTCCGGAGGATCATCCAAGAGAGTGGTGGGTCATCATGGATTCCCTTCAGCCACCTTACGAGTTTCTTATTTATTTTTAATGTTTATTATCTATCTGAAGCAAAATCCACATTCAAATAAAAACCACATCTCAATCATATCATACATTTTGACAAGTATTACCAAAGTGTGTTTTTGTGTGTGTGTATTTGAAGATGTAAAACTCAGTGTTGACTAATGTATTACTTTGTCTCCCAGTCTGTGGCCATGACACTGCAGAGGACGCTGCTGCCTGCATGGAGCTTATGATATGGAAACTCAAAGAAGATGGAAAACTGAAAAAATAATGAAAATAAATACAATACAGTCCCCTCACTGTTGCATGCATAAAAAGATGCAGTTGTGCACATCTGAATGTATGACAATGCTGTGAATATTTTTGGTGTGCTGTTTATTTTTTAGTTTGATTACATTAATTTGTGTTTATACTGTATTTTCTGTTGAATTTTGATTTGCAGCCTTTGTCTCCATGCATGTATAAACATTAGTGCTGTTGTGTGCTAAGGAAACCTGAAGCAGTGGGGTGTGATCTGATTTGTCCAAGTAAAAAGCACAGAATAAAATTCCTCTGTTTTCTTTTGTCCCTCCCAAACTTAACACCAGCCAATGAGCATCCAGCGTTTAACGTCAAATTGGCCTCAGGTGCAGTTATGCAAATGTTTATGCACCTGTGAACAATTGCACTAATTTCTGCCCACACAGGAGGGAGCACCTGAGAGACATGTTTTCCTGTACTGAAAACACAAATACGTGATATTTATGGAAGGTTAATAGAGTGCTTACTTAGAGCTTATGATAACAAAACAAGTCAATGAATAAAATCCTTCCTCTGCAGATGAATATTCAGTGGAAGAGGACACTGCTATGTCCATGACATTGGGTATGTCAAAGTTTTGGAGGTTACTGATCCCTAGCCACAACTTCAAATCCAGGACATTGTGGTTGCAAAAGTTCACTTCACCAGTTGTATTTCAGTTCAGTGTGTTACTCAGTCTTTGCCTTTGTCTTTCTGCCGCAGCACCTCCGAAAGCAGAAACGGCAGGTCTTGATGAACAGCACTGTGACGAGCAGAACAACAACGAGAAGGAAGCCCAGGACATCCAGCAAGTGATACTGGTACCAGGTGAGCTCGTGAGACTGGACCCTCAAGTGCTTTGCCCCTTTGTGTCTCATGGTGAACTCGATCCAGAATATCGCCTCATCCAGAGGATTCATGGGTCTGTCGTGGTGGATCCTGGACAGCCGCATGGCGTTCTCCTTGTACCTGTGAGTGTGGATGCACAGAGGTGATCTATAACTGTTTGATTTGTTCATCTGATGTGATGCAACCAAAAAGGCAAGAAAAACAACTGGTCAGTACATTTTCAGAATAAGAGCAGATGAGAGAACTTACGATTTCTCATTAATAACGGTGTTGATTGCATCTCTAAGGCTCTCGGTCGTCATGAAGTTTAAGTCTGCGATGACTGCAGCACCCTTAGCTTTCATGTGGACCATGTTGTCTGGCTGGTCAGCGAACAATGGGATGCCCACCATGGGAACACCGTGATAGATGGCCTCATAAATCCCGTTTGTGCCCCCATGGGTGATGAAAGCTTTGGTCTTGGGGTGACCTGACAGGGCACCAAAAGAAATGTACATTAGTATTAGTAATTAGGTGTTGTTGCAGTTTTTTTGTCCACTTCTGTATGTTGTGACTCCATGGTCAGACTAAGCTACATAAAAAAGGACCCTCGGGGACGAAGATCATTGAACTCAGGCAGTGTGCGAGCAAAAATCATTGTTTGATTAGTTCAAACATTACACTGAACATCTTTATTTTTCACTGTTGGTCAGACAAAACAAGCATCAGATTTAAGGAGTAAGGATTATTCACACACTACATTTAAAATGGCTGATTGCATTGCATTTCTCCTGCAGTGGAATAGTAGGCTACTGTCTGATCCGTTACTTCTGATTTAGTATAGCAAATTTCAAACAAATCTGCAATTAATCAAGTTATATACACTAAGCCCAAATAGCTGTTGTTGCCCCTTAAGGTGTGATGTCTGTGTGTAGTTGACTACTTTTCCTGGTTGCTAATGTAGCTTTCTATGACTCAGTCAGTCTCAGGCAGTCATCTGCAACAAGGATTTACACTGAACTGCCCTTTACTGCACCTTGTAGTCACTTTGTGTGTCCAAGGCATGAGCTTTGTCATTCAGCTTAGTAAATCCGAGCAAGTTTAAGTATTTATTGTATTGGAAAAGTGAGAAAATACACTTAAAACAATCAGTCTGGTTTTCGAGAGCACTGTTGATGGACACTATTGTTCCACAACGCAAAGCAAAATGTGAAGGAAATACTCACAACTTGAACGAATGTGGCAAAAACAGCCCCAGACACATTTTTAGAAAACGTACCCAGTAGGTCGTTCTGAGGAATCCAGTCATATAGTCTGGTGTTTGCACCCAGAGTCTGTGGTTTCTCTCCTCTGTATCTCCACAGCACCTAAAAACAACAGCAAACACACTGAGACTAACACAGAACTCTCTTATGCCATAATATACAGTATAGCACAACACTTGATAATGACTGTGAACCATAATTGTGTCCGCCAAATACTTTTGGAGAATAAGGCTTAACATAATAATGAGAGTTTTAAAAATAGTCCCTGTATGCGACTATTTTGTGACGGCATTACATGGAAAAACATTAAGATGACTAATTGTTTACTGTCAAGGGTTTTCTCACAAGAATTTTTGCAAAGTCATTGAGAGATTGCTCTCATAGCCATACAAACTCTGTCCAGGGGTCATTCAGGTTGATTTCACTTGGATCTTAACGCCCTCTGACCTTTTGTGGGATCTGAGCGAGAGCTGAAGCAATCATGTTTCCTTTCTCTGTGGTGATGTTGCTGATGAAGGATCCCAGTGTGAAGACCACAATGCCTGCGTCTCCTGAACTCTGAACAAATTCCTCCATATCCTGCAAGAGGTGAAGCACAGTATTATGCCAATGCAAACCAGTCAGTATTATCTGTCTGTCTTGCAGCCTTTTGTAAGGGCCAGTCTCTTAATCTTGGAGTAGTGAATATTGTGGATGGCCTGTAAGTTCAGTGGAGATATCAGTACCTCTGGTAAAGCTTTAGCAGGTCGACAGTGGATCCCACCAACGTATTTGAAGTTGGGGAGGAAAGGGCGAAGGAACTCAAAATCCCAGTAGGTCCGTATCAGCCAGATGTCTGCCTTGCTCATGATCTGGCAGGCACTGGTGGGCGTCCCTGCCACAGTGCAAAAGTAATGAATGACAGCCACGAAGTGTTGCCAGAAAATCAAATGGGATGGATCATTGTTACATATTAAAGTTAGCTGACTGATGGTGGATTTTTAAAGATCAATAAAATCAATAAGATTAGTTTGGATCAGGAAAAGGCCGATACCCCACGGAAAAAGCACATTATGAGTGTGTGAGTGGTGCAATGTTAAACACAGTAACCACAGTAACAACTTTTGTCCCCAGCCATCAGCCATTCAGTAGACAATGAGAGTGTGACTACGCTATAAAAAAACCCTATAAACATCCTCCTCTATCCCTTCGGTGATATAGGAAGCCATTTATTTTGTGTTTAGTTTAGCGTGCAAGCATTAATGTTGAGCTCTGTGTAGATTTAATCTCGGGTACACGATGGCTTTCTGCATGGAGCAGTAAGATGAGGTTAAAGGACCTTTGCAAGGTGCGAAACCACTGGCCACTATTGAAAACCAAAGTTTCTGTTGCTAATGTTAGTTTTTTAAAAAGAATCTATCAGTGCAGTTATTGGATATAAACGAATCCGAAGCAGTTAAACCCAGAAAGTGGATCTTGTGGCTGAGCCTGCTCACCTTTGATTTCGGAGTAATATTTATCTACTTCTGACCAGTAGACGATGTCCACTGCGAGGTCCTGCAGCATGTAGTAGAGAAAGCTCCACACTCTCTCTGAGAAGTCCATCTTGTCTGTCAGTTTGCTCATAGCACCAGGAACAAAGGAAGGTGGAGAAGGCAGCTGACCACAGTGCCTCTCCCAGTTATTGGCTATGGAGAAGCGCAGAGAAAAGACCAGAGGGATGCCCAGAATATCGGCTACTAAGTCACTGCCAGGGTAGATGGGGTCAGCGAGGACAAGGTCATACTTTCCCTCCTTCAGTTTAGTCATCATGGTTTCTGATTTCACCACACCGTCCAAAAACTTCAAGGAATACTGCAGGTCGGTCTTCATCAAATCCATGTATTTGATGTACATCTGCACATAGTTCATTTGATCTATCTCATACATTGAGAAGTGGAGAAACTCCTCAAAAAACTGCTCCATTTCCTTCAATGAGACGGCGACGTCAAAGGGCTCGTAGCGAAAGCTGGAAGCCTCGCTGGTGTTCATGAACATGGACGAGCTCGGGACCAGGGCCGTCACCTCATGGCCTCTCTCGACCAGCGTCTTCAGCACCGGCTTCATGTTAATCCAGTGGCTGCCTTCAGTGTACCACACCAAAATCTTTCCTCCATTTGCACTCCATGTGGCACAGAGAGTCAGCAGCACGTAAACGGAGAGACGACACCTCGGCTCCATGGTGGCTGTCTGTCTGGAGTAAAAGGCTGCAGTGGGCTGATCCTTTTCAAATAAATGGTCATTCCAGAGAAGTAATTATTAACTAAACAGCTGAACTCTGGCTTGTTCGTCCTTGTTACGCAGCATGAAAAATCAGATAGCTCCACAACTGAATGGTTAGAGGGGAAAGGTAAAGGTGGTAATGTTGATGAGGATTAAAAAGAACAATCTCCAACCTGTGCTAGAAAGGTTCAGAGTAAATACTGATTTCAGACGCCTTGATTCAAGTCGAGAAAAAAAAAAAGAAAGAAAAACACAAGAGGACAATTACTTCATCTCATGGGCTCGGACACAATTGCATAATCTGAGGAAGTTGTGAGAGCATGTGGGTGGCTGTACAAGAATTCCCCTGCATGCCACTGAAGATTCAGCACGTCGCTGCTTGTTTTTCAGTGAAACGTCCAAACTGCTATTAGATGGAGTAATGTGAAATTTTATTGGCACTGAGGTCCACGGTTACTCTAAAGGATGATGCTAAATGACTTTGGGTTTTCCTCTGTTAATCTTCTGTTAAGCACTGCCACCAGATGGAAAAATTTTAAACTTTATCTAGTGGAATAACTCAACAAGTCCTGATCATCCTCATCTGTGCCAGACTTGGTACAGATGAGTCATGACCTAATGATTCACCCTGACTTTTCTTTTCTTTTTTTTTAACCTCCATCATGAGCCTGACGTTTGTGCTAGCAGCCAAATACACGTTGAAAAAAGCTAAACATGGCTAAAAGTCATCATGCGAACAGTCTTTGTGGTCAGCATTTAGCTGCAGTACGATCCGTCTGCTTCGTGACAGTTTCTTGTCACATTGACTGGATAGATTTCACCCCAACATCTTTCCAAATATGTGATGTTCACAATCATTCAACACTGTCATTGGTAGGCTGTGCAGAGGTGAGGAAGAAGTTTTCTTTTCTTTTCTTTTTTTTTTTTTTTATTCTTCACACTATGTGTCAAGTTCTGTCTGTAAAGGACTAATCCTCTTATTCAAATGTTATTGTCTCCCCTCAATTTATGATGGTCGCCTTTTCATTTAGGTTTGGCCTGTGGAGCAAAAAATAAACACAGGATTTCCAGTTGGATAACGCATCGGTTTTACTAGTTGTGATAAAGCATCACCCATCCTAGAGTGGGACCTCAGAGATGCTTACATGGGTGTAGACTGGTGTAGACTAGACTGTAGAGTCTCCTCTTAGAGATGTATGTGACAACACAGTGGTGTGATTATTTTCGAGGCGGTGCGGTTGTCGACTGTGCCTTTTTAGCAATCAGTGGCATTGAGGCTCTGTTCTTGTGAAATGTCACCTCCAACTGTTTGGGGCGTCTCAAATCTTAACTGTGGGCACTTTGGCCCCCTCATTAACATTGTAGATTCCTATTGACGCTGGATTCAGGAGCGTCTGGAAAAACAATAAGCATTTGAATTTTGAATTCAATGCCCTGTTGAGGGAGTCGGTGGCCATTCAGACTCAGTAAGTGTGCAGTGTTTCGTCCTCAGACCTCCCCTGGTGATACAGAGGACGTGTGAGAGAAGCTGATGATAGGTATTTGAGGCTGTTGCATACAGAATCGAGCCCAACAGCGCATTTTGCCCTTGTATGTATTTAATTTTCTCGGGAATTCGACTATCTTCCCTTCTCTCCCCACATTCCTGCTGCCTCCTCTCCTTCCCTCTTTCTTTCTCTCTGTCTTTCCACCACAGGCTAAGGGTTACAGCGTATTGCTTTTTGAAGTAGATATTTGCATAATCAGATTAGGATGCGTGATTGTCAGTGGGCTCCCCCATCAGAGGGTGCTCCAGAGGAGAGAGGGTGCTGTCCAGCCCAACAATGGAGGACTCTCCCCTCCTCTCCCTCTCACCCTCCAACCGGCCCTGCACCTGCATCCCACCCACCACCAGCCCACAGCCGAGTGCAGGTCAGCTGCAGCGGCAGTCCATGCTTGGACTCGCAGCCGCGGAGGGGTGAGAAAGACTGAGAAGGAAAGGCAAA